>WNWK01030602.1:0-23373 GCA_009830355.1 Cherax destructor
TTAGCGACTTTAATAAATTTTCCCCACGCAGTGGCTTCATCAGCCCAATAAAAAGAAAAAAGGGGAAGGGAGAGGAGTTTAGGAATGCCCCTCGGCCGGGAATGATGGGGCAGTCCATCAGTCTTCAAGACTGACTGACTGAAAACATGTTCAAAAGTGCATTTTCAATTGTCTTTTTTTTAAACCTTTTAGTTGAAAATGGTAAAAAATAAAAAAGTTGAAGTTTAAAGCACAGGGAAACAGATGAGTATCTTTAGATATACTAACTGCTGAAATTTTCTTAATCTTAAAGCATTTATCACAGGTATCGGATGATAAATTGGTGACTAGTCCCGGGGTTGAAAAACCACAGTCAGGTGTTTACTATTAGTGTCTCCACATCCCCCTTACGTTTTTAAAGGGGGGGCCCCACCCTCGATGCTCCACACTTGGCATAGTACCTCCCAAAAGGGGAAAAACAGTTAAGGCCACAGCAAAACTAAGCGAAAAACGCGGAGTTCTTTAAAGGTTTCCCAAATCTGTTAATGTCAGAAACCCTTTTCGAAGTGGTGCCCCTTCCGACATAACCTTCCTGACATAAGATGTCAAGTATGCCAAGATTGTTATATTCTGATTATTCCCTAATTAGAAAACCAAAGCCAATGTATTTTCATTTCTAGGGGATTTGTTGGTTATCTTTGCGTTTGATGAGTTTCGAGATCTGGGCCATGGGTCAGGCTCGTCTGGTGCTTGCCTGGTCAACCGGCTGTTGCTGTTGGTGCCCCAGCCCCAATATCCATCACAGCCTGGTTGATCTTGCCCCAGATGGCGAGAAGTGTGGTATTGGATTGCGTCACACAATATTAAAAAATTTTTTGTGCACCACTCAAATGTAGCACATAAAAGTTGGGCCACGCAAATGTATGTGGGTCGCGAAAAACCCGGGAGTGGGTATCGGGTTTTGGGGGGAGAGGGTGATGGTGCCCCCCCCATTGTTTGTTCTGCTGCAGCCCACAAACAATATTTTTACCAGTCAACAGCACCAGGTCTCCCCGGCACCATCTTCCAGTGTTACAGTGGGTTTTCCACCATCAACAGCACCAGGTTCCCCGGCACAATCTTCCAGTGTTACAGTGGTGTTTACCACCAGTCAACAGCACCAGGTCTCCCAGGCAAACTTCCAGTGTTACAGTGGTGTTTTCTCCCAGTCAACAGAATCAGGTCTCCCGGCCCAAAACTTCCAGTGTTACAGTGGTGTTTCTCCACCCCAAAACACAACCCGGTCTCCCAGGACAATCTTCCAGTGTTGGGGGGTGTTTACTCCCAGTCAACAGAATCAGGTCTCCCAGGCACCATCTTCCAATGTTCGGGGTGTTTACTCACAGTCAACAGCACCAGGTCCCCCGGGCACAATCTTCCAGTGTTACAGTGGGTTTATCACCAGTAAACAGAATCAGGTCTCCCAGGCACCATTTTCCCAGTGTTACAGTGGTGTTTCCCCAGTAAACAGCACCAGGCCCCCAGGCAATCTTCCAGTTTACAGTGGTGACTCACCAGTCAACAGAATCAGGTCCCCCAGGCACCATCTTCCAATGTTACAGTGGTGATCATCAGTCAACAGCACCAGGTCTCCCAGGCACAATCTTCCAGTGTTACAGGGGGTTTTTACTCACCACCCCGAAAAGGTCTCCCAGGCACAATCTTCCAGTGTTACAGTGGTGTTTACTCCCAGTCAACAGAACATCTCCCAGGCACCATCTTCCAGTGTTTCAGGGGTGACTACGTCAACAGCACCAGGTCTCCCAGGCAAAACTTCCAGTGTTACAGTGGTGTTTACTCACCAGTCAACAGCCCCCAGGTCCCCCAGGAAAACTTCCAGTGTTACAGTGGTGTTTACTATCAGTCAACAGCACCAGGTCCCCCCAGGCACCATTTTCCCATTTTACATAAAACAGGCCCTACAAATTACAATGGCCCCATGCTTGCGGGTTATCCCAAACTGCCAAAATAAAAACAGTCAGTAAAAAAAAGGCTCTGAACGAAATGTACAGCAGAGACGCTTGCTTCAGTTGTATAAATGATATACCTTTACCTTACCTCTGATGAGTTCCGAGCCCCTTTCTACCCCCCAGAGCTCGGTCCTTGGGCCAGGCAGTCTCGTCTGGTACAATTATTTTTGTGTTTTTGAAGATTTAAAGGGGTTTAATTTTGGACCCCGGGATGGGCCAGGCTCGTCTTGTGCTTGCCTGGTCAACCAGGCTGTTGCTGCTGGAGGCACTCTCCCCCACATACCCAAAAGCCGGTTGATCTGGCACCTGGTGAAGATACTTGCCAGTTTCCTTTTGACGGCTTCTATACTTGTTCTAGCCTTTTTTCTGATATCTTCTGGAAAGGGGGAATAGTCTGGGACCCCAGATACAAAGTATTTATTAGTGAGGGAGTATACCTGAAGTCACTCAAGGGGGGGATTTTTTAACACTTTCCACTCAAAACCTCCCTCCAACCCATGACTTCTTTTTGGGTGAACTGATAAAGTCCCAGGTGAAGGAAGAAACGTCGTACTAAATATCTTAACCAGCACAGGGAGCCCCCATGAGCAGACCTTCCTTCCATCCACCAACAACAAAATCCCTTTTCTTAGTGCACTTCTGGGGAGTCAAATGCACTGTTTACATTTCACAGAGACCCACGGAAAAGATTACTTTGACAGTGAAATATGGATACCTGGGTAAAACCCTTTTTTCAGATGCACAGAAAGAACAGGCACCAAGGGGGTGGGGGTGGCCGGTATGTCAAAGATGCTCATTTGCATGAAGATGCTCAACACCAAATGATGTAGTTGAAGTTCTAACAAAAAAAACAGAAAAATTTTCCCAGGAGAGAAATTTTGCAAGACGGAACAAGCTTTAGGCCCCCGGGGAAGGTTAAGCCCCCCAAAATTGAGAATTTGAAGTCCCAAAAAAACCCTTGGGGGCGGTACAATATAAAAGTGAGCATTATCAACAACCAGAATTTAGAAGTCAGTGAATTTTAAAAATTTTTTTTTCAAAAAACTAAAAAAAATTGAAATTTTAAAAAATCAAATGAAATATATATATATATATATATATATATATATATATATATATATATATATATATATATATATTTAAAAAGAAAATAATATAATAAAAATATATATATATATATATATATATATATATATATATATATATATATTATATTTAAAAAAAACGCGAAAAAAGTACAAGATGAAAAACAACCATGGGGGGAGTTGAATGATACTTGGGCCATCGTGTAACAAAACATCGGGGCGTAATGTTGCAAAAAAAGAGGATGAAGTCCAAGCAAACACGTCAAAGGAAGCTTTTTTGCAGAAGAAAAGGGGAACAGTACAAGCGAGACAGCAAGGATTTCAGTTAAACTGGTATTTTTTTTTTTTTGAAACTTCTTATTATCCATATCATTTTCTTGTCTTCGGGTATTTGCTTTACTGTTTTAAAAAAGATTCATTATGTTTTTTACCAGATTTTTTGTGCGTTCTTTAAAAGATCGTCCAACTGATGTTTTTTCCCTAAATCGTTTGCATGTTCTTTTCGTTCGGGGACCCTTCTGTGTTGTGAAACAGCCCCTTTTTTTGGTCTTGGGGTTTTTTTTTCATAAAGAAGGAGATAAAGTGTTGAACAACCCCACACTAAATCACTCTTGAGTGACCTCCAGCTGTCTTTTTTGGATGCTCTTAAGGCCATTTAGGATGCCAAGAGCCATTTAGGGGGTCTTTTTTAAAAGCACCTTATATCCTTTTGGGACCGATTTTTTTGAAAATCTTGAGCCTGCCTGAGAGGCCAGTTTCCCAGTTGACCCTTGTAAGGTAGGCTGTTGGTGCCCGGGGGGCCCGGCCCAGATGACAAACACAACCCGGATGATCAACCCCCCCCCGAACAGTAATCCAGTTTCCTTAAAACTTCCCTATTCGTTTCCGGGAATATTTTAATATGTTTGGTGAAAAGCTGGGGGAAAGGTGCAACATACCCCCAGTGAAAAATGGGCGCCACTGGTAAATAAGAGAAAACATAATAAGGTCCGGGGGCCCCAAAACTGTTCAACAGCCCCCCACCAGCCTGGGGATTACCAGTAGACCTTGGTTACCTTCGAGGAGCTGGGCAAAACCTAAAGTCAGGCCCGATCGCCGGGCTGTGGTTCGGTTGGACTATGTGCAGCCAGCGAACAGCCTGTTTATCAGGCCCTGATCCACCGGGACCCGGTCATAGACCGGGGCCCCGGGGGGCGTCGATCCCCGGAATGCCCCCCAGGTAGAGGTTGAAGAGAGGAACCACGGATGTTGAATGTCAGTTTTTTTTTAAAGAATAAATAAATGGCAAACTCACAATATGACTTAACTACCTTCAAATTTAAGCTTACCCACAAAATTCTTGCTGCTTCACTAAGAGACTTGCACAAACTCATCCTCTGGATTACACTGGGGTGGCTTCAGCAAGCCTCCATTGAACCCCGCACTAAATGTCAAATAATTGTAATCTGAGTGCTAGAGGTTCCAGACTTTTCAACGCCATCTCTTCGTGTATAAAGAAATTACCAACAACTCTTTGGCTGTCTTCAAGATCAGTTCCAGACCAAGTAGGTTATGGTTCGTACTTGAGACTGTGGGGGGCCAGCAGTAACAACTTGGTTCATCAGGCCTTGATCCACCAAGAAGCCTGTTTGGGACTGGGCCAAGAGGTTGTTGACCCCCAAAACATTTTTCAGGTAGAGAGGGGGGAGGCAAAGATAACAATTCAGTACGTAATAAGAGCGTTTAATATCTAGGTGAGGGAGCACCAAAGTACAAGAAGACTATTTCGTGGACGAAACTACAGACCAACTTCATTTTCAAGTTTGTTTCCCTAGGGATCATCACTTTATACGTGGGGAGGTAAGACAAAAGTGAGAGGTACCATAAACAGAGAACACTAGTATATCTTTGATGATGAGTTTCGAGTCTTAATATCCCGGAGCCCGGCCATGGGCCCGAGCCCATCATATCTCCTTCCCTAGAGGGCCTAGCTCCATAGACCTAATCTTCAAGCTGCTACACCTCACTTTCCTGCATATAAATCTCTAGCCTCATGCCTCTGCTTTAGGTTAAGACACTGATTATCTCAAACTACCTCTCCAATTCGTCGCTCCTGTCTCAGGATGAAAAGTTTTTGCCTGCAGCTCAGGGGAAACTTTTCATCAATAAAGATACCTAAGTGTGGGACGCGTGAGGTGTCCTACTCAAAGTATACTGTCAACATCAGACGTCAACTCGTAACCCCTTCTACCAGTAAAAGTTGAGAGTTCCTACAGGAGCACAGACCAGTTAGTTTAACATCTTTATTATGCACACCCTACCCATCCTGTGACGATATTCAAAGGATTTCAGAGGTACATAATGGGTCCGGGGACGGGACCGCAGTTTTCATAGCTGGACAAGTTACAGTGATGAGTTCTTTATGCAGACATTAATTTGGTCACACACACACACACACACACAAAGTGGTAAGTGGTAAATGGTAAACAAAGACCAGCTAGGTTATAATGGACATATAGTAATAACCTGGCTGATCAGGTAATTACAAACACTCCAGCCACCCCTTTTGATGAGGCTCTAGTTTTTCTACTACCAGAGACCAGCCCTTGGCCAGGCCTGACTGGTGCTTGCCTGGCCAACCAAATTAAGCTAGGAGTAAAAAAAAAAAAACTGCTCACAAAGGGAAAACAAAGAGCTCAGTGAGAGACTATGCTACGAGGCAGCAAGATACGAAAGTCGGAAAATATAAGACGAAACAGATGAACATTATTAGTTAGCAAAACCTAAACCCGTGTGGATCATTTCGAGCAGAGGGGCCGTTCTGTATACATGAGAACACTGTCAAGTGAGCGAGGGGGGATGAGAATGCGGGGATGAGAATGCGTGGAAACGGGACTTGCGGACGGTGTAATAACAGCGGTAAACACGGGTGAAAATGCCTGGAAAAAAATGAATCTTTTACTGGAAAAAATATGACAGACGTGACAAGTGACTGGCAGAGCTGGACCACTAACGGGACCCCTGGTACTGCTGAAGATGGGGAGAGGGAGTGTGGGGATGTGGCTGGGACTTGGGTTGTGAATGGGGAGTGGGGTATAGATGACACCTGAAAGATAACTAAGGAATGTTCTCGGGAGTCAATGCCCCCGTAGTTCGATCCCAGACCAGGCCTCCGGGATGGTCAAGGCCTGATCGACCAGGATGTTGCTGCTGGCCCCCGCAGTCCAACGTACGAACATGGGCCTGGTTGGTCAGGCACTGATCTGAGGAACTTGCCCAAACCCTCTTGAAAACGGCCAAAGGTTTGTTGGTTTTTCCCCCGCATGTATGTAGGGAGGAGTTGAAAAGTCTGAGACCTCTCATACTCATCGAATTCCTCTTAGTGTACTCGTCGCGCCCCTACTATTTAGTGGAAGTATTTTGCACCGTCTGCCAATTACTGTTCAGGTTTGGAATCAGCCCCTCCTGGATTTTCCAGGTTATGTCCCTTTTCTCGCTTATGGTTCAAGAAATAGCTGAAGGTACTTCAGGCGTTCCCAGTGGGGTCTAGATGCGACCTGGTTTCGGACCAGACCTTTTGGCAGGAGCTAGTTTTTAGACTGAGCAAACATCATTCTTATAATGGTGGGTGCAAAGTATCAGTCATTTGACTGTGTCTTGGCAAATAGGTAAGGGGAAGAGGACTATGGTAAAGCACAGGAGAGAATACATGAATGGAGTAGCACAAAGGCACAGGGAGTGGGAGACTGAATAGGGTGGCAGCGTGTACAAAGTAGGCGCGCCCGAAGATAACGGAAACAGATGGTGTACCCATCCCTACCCACCTCTACCAGTTTCAGAGAGAGAGAGAGAGAGGAGAGAGAGAGAGAGAGATGGTGGAAGCTGGTGTATGAGAGGCAAGAGGCGAGGGGAGAGTGGTTCCATGTATCCATCAACACCACCATACACGGACATGGACCAAGATAGGACTGGCTACCAGCACCCACAACCTCGGGCCAACACGCACAATTACGGATACATAACTTCCCCCTTTCTGTCTACCCCTCCCCATCTGCCTCTGCCTGCCTGCCTCTCTCTCTGCTTTATCACTAATTTACAAACCTAGATAATACATGCTACATAATCCTTAATCTAGAAGAAGCAAAGTTGTCAGCAGATAGCAGGTAGCTTGGGTGAGGACTACCTGCTATCTATCTTGCCCACGTACACTCTTGAGGATAAAAGTAAGAACTGCTAAACGTGTTCAATTTAAAAATATCCACGAAACTAACTGAATGGAGTGGAGCAATGGACATAAGAACAGGGAAACGGAGGTAAGTGATTGGGAGAAGAGTATTAGGTATGAAGTAACGGTCAAACTCAGAGAGAAGCGTATCCATTGGACCAAACAAGAACCAATGAATACCAACTTCCTTCTGTTCTTGAGAATACAACGAAGAGGGGTTGAACTATCCCTTTACTAGCCAGCAACACGAAGAGAAGAGGGGGGAATAATGATGACGAGGTGCAGCAACAGGAAGTGAGCAACAGCAGCAACAGCACGGTACGTCTCACTGTCTGTAACATCAGCAGGAGAGTGGAAGGAGGCCAGAATTGTTTGATCATAAATCCTTAAGTACGTTAAATGAGTGCTAACTACAGACCAGCTAAAGTACAACCTCCACCGCCAGCTGGGAGGAGGGTTGGGGAGATCTGCTGGCCTCCAGTAGCAGATGAGGCAGCAGGGTGGAGGGCACACTGCCCTTTCCAGCAGCAAAGGAGCAAGGTAGAGGGCACGTAATGCCCCCCAGCAGTATACGAGGCAGCAGGGAAGAGGAGGGAAGCAGGAGGGCAGAATCTCCAACGGTAAACAGTCTGGCTGCCAGCTGTTCCCAATCATCACTTTCAAAATAAATTATTTATCGCCTCTAACAATATTATCTTGAGTTTGTGAACATGTTTAACCTTTCGTGGTAATAAAAACAGGCAGTGTGAGTGCGCCAGAAACTGGGCAGGAGCTATACTAAGAGCATTAACACGTATATTACCATTAACATAGCAAGGTGAGGAACACCAAGCCACACCACCTTCCGATAAATTATAATTAGGCCTGTAGTTCAAAACAACAAACGACGCACAATTCACTTTTACAGATCACAGAACTGGTTGGGCTTAGAACGCATGACACGTGACCTAAAACCCCACGCCAGTGTGCTAACCACTCGGCCATCTCTAATAAGATTCATCAAATTAGATATATTTCTATACACCATAGGGAGGTTACATGAGCCACTACTGACCACAAATTGCCTTTTGAGTTTAAGGATTTGCCTGCCATAGGTTCAAGCCGACCCGTTCTGTGATTTGTTTGCAGTCGTGTTATTACGATTCCGTGCGTTATTTTTTTCAGGCTAAGACTGCTATCCTACGGTATATGACCCACAACAGTCGACTAACACCCAGGTACCTACTTACTGCTAGGTGAAGAAGGGCAGCAGGTGTAAGGAAACATGGCCGACGTTTCCCACTTGCCGAGGATCGCCCCAGGGGAAGATACCCAGGGGGGAGGTATGGGGGTTTTTCTACCCTGATGTGAGTTAAGTGGCAGCCAGTGTGGGCGACAGAGTTGGAGGGCACCGACACTCATGGGGGAAGAGGTCGCGGTTGAGTTTAGTGTGTTTTCCCGAGGAGGGAGGGGGGGGGAGTAACGGGGGGGGATAGTAAGGGAGAGGGGAGGGGGAAAAGGATGGGGGAAAGGGGAAAGGGGGGTGGTTTGAGGCAAAACGGGGGGTTAAGGATGAGAAGGGGGGGGGCGGGGGTAGAGGAGAGGAAAAAAAATCCCCAAAGACGAACCCATCTCCACACCAGCCTCTCTGGCCACGTCTCAATCCCTCTTAACCTCAACTCCACACACTCTACCCCCCTAAAAAAGTACATGTGTTAGCACGCATTTCCTTTGTTACCTTTGAAAATTTGAGAGTTCATTTTTTTCCCCTAAGAACATAAGAAAAAAGGGAAAACTGCAGCAGGCCTACGGCCCTGAGGGAGGTCCCAAAACTCCCACCGGGGCCAATGCCCCGACCCAGCCAGGTCAGGTTACATCCATTTTGGAAGGAGCAGGCATCTGACCTAGTAGCACAAACAGTCGGTCCCTCACACCCACCCACCCCCTCAAAATTTTTCTACCTTTTTTAAAACTACACAAGTTTTAGCCCCTATAACTTTCTGGGGGGTTTTTCCATTCATCGACAACTCTATTACCAAACCAATGCCCAACCTTCCTGAATCTGAATTTATCCAACTTAAAAATTGTGGGGTCCTGTCAATACTAGATATTTTTAGCACGCTTTTTAATCACCATTTTTCCTTTTTCCCATTTATACACCCAATCATACCCCCCAATTCTACGTCTTTCTAGGGTGCAGATTCAGGGCCCTCAGTCTATCCTCATGGGGAAGATTTCTGATACATGGGATCAACTTAGTCATCCCCCTTTTGTTTTTTCCCAACTTTTAACCCTTTCTGAATGGTGACCAAAACTGTGGCATAATCAATGAGGCCTAACCGGTTAAAGAGGAAGAAACAACCTGGGGGACTCCATTTTTTTGCTTTTGATAGGGCCCAAAGGTTTCTGTTTGTTTTTTAAACACTTATGCACTGCTGTCTTGGTTTTAGATTACTGAACCAAACCCTAAATCCTTTTTTTAAAACAGTGGTATTAAGATCTACAATATTTAGTTTATATGTGGCATGGTTAGTCCTGTCCAATTTAGCAACTTCAAAATTAATAAAAATTTGGTAAATTACAAAAAGTTAGGTAAAAAAGGGGACAAATGCAACTAATGTGACATTTTATTGTGGCAACGTTTTTCTCCAGGAGCTTTGTCAAGCTCCGGCTGAACCGCCTTGTAATGAAGGTGAAACGTTTCAAAACTCCCTCTGCAATTGTGTCTCGTCTCTCCACTTGTCGGCTGCGAGTCATTTATTTTATCTTAAATTTGATAGTTAGTGTTTATGTTGAGCGAGTGGCCGATATGAATGGCCTGGAGCCCGGGGCCAAAGTCCCCAACTTCTTAAATGGTACTGTGGGGCCATATTTAGGGTCTCCGACCGGGTTCCCCAAGTTGAAAAAATTTCAATAACGAAGAACAGAAACCAAAAATAAAAAAGGGCCAATCCGGGGCAAATAAACAACCCTCCCCAGAACCATGACGACGTTTCGGTCCGACTTGGACCGAAACGTCCCATAGGGGTTTTTTGTATCTAGAAACTCAAAAACGTAGAGAAAACCTTATACTGATGCAAAATTACGCTCATGGAAACGTTGCCCAATAAATGTCATTTAGTTTCGAGAGTTTATTACTCTCTGAGCCCGGCCATGGGGAAGGCTCGCTGGGTTTTTGTGGTAAACCCAGGTGTTTGCGGGAGGCCCGCTGCCCCAGCTATTCCGAAAACAATTTTGTGTTCTTACACCAGGCCGTTTGGGGGATAAGACTGGCATGACACCAGACAGGTAGGGTGCTAGGAAACACCAGGAAACTGTGATAACTGTTTATACTGAATCATTTCCCAAGATTTTTTATACATGCACCCCAGCCCCTGTTAACCCCAACTTAGCTGTTGCTGCTAGGGCCCACAGATACAGTAATCCCGCATGACTGATCTGACTCATTCCCATTTTTTTTTATGCCATGGCAAGCCATTTTTAAATTCAATAAGTGCAATGGAAGAACCTGTGGCGGGAAAACATCAGTGATGAGAGATAGGGGGAAGGATGGCGGAGACCAGTCACAAAGGGAAACATCATTTAGCAAAAAACCGGCAGAAGGTGGAAATAGCACGTCGGGGGGGAAACAGCCATGGAAGCCCCCGTTCCACGCAACCTCATTACAAAACGACTAATGTATTGTTGGGGATTTTGGTGCAAACCTCCGTATGTTATACCTTTACCTTCCATATACCTTTTTACAAGTTCCGATAGTTTTTTCCTACTCCCAGAGAACAAAAGTTGTTAGTGGCATTTTTTTTAGTTTCTAAGTCTACCTGGAGGGGTTTTTTGGGGTCAACGCCCCCAACCCCGTCCTTGACCAGGCCTCCCGGGGGTAAGACCCCATCCCAGACTTGTTACTGCTGGCCGCGCGTGCCCATTGAACTTGAAGATCGCCGGCATTCCCCCCGGGTCTTTTCCCGATAGTGACCCGGGCGACACCCAACCTACGAACTCGCCCGGCTGATAGGGTATGATTGGGATTGTCCACCCCTCCTAAGGCAGCCAGGAGAGCTGGACAGATATAAAGTTTCTTTCAGAAAAACCATAAACCGCATTCTGTCTTATTAATATACCTGTCGGTATATAATACCAATAATAAAAAGACCTATAAGGAAGAGCAACACAAGGAAAATAAACAATGACAAAACGAACAAAATGTATAAAAGAAAAAAGATAAAATGAGCAAATATTTTCATTTACACCAACAAACATCTGATTCTTAAAAGGGGGAGGGAACGGACAATTTCCCTCAGATCAGTGTCACAACCAGGCTGTGGTTCAAGGAACTGTATGCAGTCAGCAGTAACAAAACAGGAAACCGGGAGGCCTGGTCTCCCAAGACATCATAATACGGGATCATGTGTGTTTCGGGCCCAAACCCCCCAGCTTCCAAGTGTAGATTATGTTGCATTTTTGCCTACGCTGTGGAAAAGTTCTAGTGAAGGGGTGAATGGAACCAAAATGGAAAAGAGGTAAAAATTGAAAAGAGAAATACTTAAACACCGAATCGTAAAACTCAGTAATAGAGAGGAAAGACAAGACAAAAGTTAAATAAAAGAAGGAAAAAGATGAAGGTTTTAGACGATATGGGTAAAAATGTGGGGAAGCCCCCTCTCAAGAAGGGGGGAGGGGGTAAAACAGGAAAAAACGAAAGAGGTCTGGGGGGACGGGAGACAAGTCTAAACCAAGATGTCTTTATTCACTTGTACCCCCTTTTCCCCGACCCACCACCCCCGGTCCGAGACCAACTAGCCCACCCGGGTCTGGCCCCACACCCTTTCCCCCTTTTTTTTCTCCCATTTCCTTCTTTGGGTTTTCTCCCCCTTTTCTGGCCTTCCTCGTTACTTGGGACTTCCCCCGCTCTGGGACTGGCAATAAGTCCCCCTGGTGGGGGCCCCATCAACAGAGGGACCGTGCCTGGCAACATGCCCACAAAAAAACCCCCAATTAATTACTTTTATCTCCCCCACATGACCCCCTCTTACCCGTGGGGTACATATCATGACCCTGAGGCGTTCCTATTAATCTAAATATTTATTTTTATCTGGGCTGTAAACGCCCCCCTGAATCTGTTCCAACTTTGATATTCTTCCCCTGGACGGGCAAATGTTTTGAATAGGCCCCAAGACATTTCCGTTGTTTTGAAAGTTCTTATTATCCCCCTAGAGTTTACCGGGAGTCGCTTCCAGAGGTCACCCCCCCCGCGGCCCAATCCCAGACCAGGCCCCCTGGTTGTGGCCCCCGATCGCTGTGTGCCGCCGCCTGCATGCCCCAAAGACTGATCTTCCTGGCGTTTGCCTTATTGTGTTTTTTAAAAAAAAAACAGGGAATTTTTCCGTTAGGTTTTTGCTTTTGCCTTTTTAGAAATCTGCCTAGTATAAGTTAGCAGACCTACTGCAATGTTTAAGATCTTATGCAACATTTGGGGATCTTTTAAACCCGGGGTTTGCCAGCCACTGGTTTGGGAAAGTGGCGGGAAAAAGGGGGAAACTAGGCAATTAGTCCCCCAGCCTGGGTTAAGGTCCAGTCCACCCTCCCACCACTGGGGGCCGAAACGTTTTCAGAAAGAACCTTGTTGCACAAGTGTTTCATTTATCAACTTGTCATTTTTTAAACAATTTATTCAACATCTTTGTTGAAAGGGACTTCACGTGCAACACTTTCAGCTTAGTTGATACATAAGGGCGACAAAACCCGGAGGCCTGGTCTGAGACCAGGCCTCGAGGGACGACCCCCAACCCTCGGTAGGATTTGTACTGTGACATAATGAAAATAACATAGGGTGCAACGTTTTTTTAACAAAGGTTATTTTCCATCTTTGTGCTCGTTTGTTCCGGGACCACAGAAGCTCTAACAAGGACTCAAGAGTAAGCATTTGGGGACGTTACCGTAAATGACTGAGGATCGTATAGTTATCTTGTGAAGACAGAGTAACACTGTACGTGATGGCGCAGACAGTTTCTCTGTGGTTATACCCAAAAAGGGGGTCGAGGTCATCACAAGCATTTACCTATGAACCAACTCAGTCCTATACAACCATCACCACTTTCATCACACCTCAACCTCAACCCACCACTGTTGCGCCAGTGTGCTCCCCCTCCCTATGTTTTTAATAGCAGCAATTAAACACAAATGAGTATCAGACAACGAACAACACCCCTTCCTCTCAAATCATGCAATGAAAGGGGGGGGAGATAAGGCAGAAAACTGAATATAAAGACAGTAACTTATTCCGCATGTGCCACTGATCACACGACTGGTTCAGGCAGACCGCACAGATGGAAGCCGCTTTCTAAATATACATCATAAACGGTCCAACCATACAAGATACCAGCCCGTGAAAGGTCTAAAGTGGATACTTGTTTATTTCGACAAGGGGGGGGGGTCATCGCCCCCCAGGCAAAATCCCAGACCAACCTCTGGTTGATGGATTAATAGGTCAGGGTGGCGGTTTAAGAACGCACTTAGGGAAAAGTCCTTGATAAAATTGAGAAGATCAGTTATTCTTTATGGCAGCTAAGAGTTTGTTAGAAAATTCCCCCTTTTATATGAAACGAATGTGTTGAAGTCTTTATCAATTTTCATTTATTGAGTTACCTCTTAGTGTACATACTATATCCTTGCTTCTCATTTGGAATATTTTGCACTCTCCAAGTCCATATTGCAATTTTCCCCGGGTTCCAAAGTAAATTTTGTAAATAACTGGAGGATGTAATTCAAGCCAATGTACAAGTAAGAAAGAGACCAACATATAAACAGTATGGAGCAGCGGTGGGAAACCCTCCATAATCATCAAGGTATCAGGTGACATTTTCCACCAAAAAATGCCTGGTCATTTCCTACTCAGGACTCCAGTAAAAAACTTTAAAGGAAGCAAGAAAGTTGAGCAACGCTTTGACCTATTACATCCTCAGCTTTTTTGGAAAGTGTAAATTAAAAAAAAAGATGCCGGCCCCAATGAAGAACTCAGTTAAAGGTCGAAATATGACAACTTTTCTTTATATTTTTGCCTCCAAGTTTATTTCCTCTCGTTGCCCCTTTTAAAGGAGCTACCAGTGAAGTCCCTTTTTGATCCATGTAGTTGAACCTATCATCATCTTCCTTGCATCAAATATGATTTCCCAAACCAGGGAACGGGTGGGGCTTGAACCCCGGCGAGTGAGTCGTAGAGCCCCAGACCTGGGGCCCACACCACCCGTTCCGTGGTTTGTTTAAAACGTGCTATTACGATTTCGTGAGTCGTTTCCTTCTCAAATCGGGGCCTGACCAGCCAGGCTGTGGATCGACGTTTGGGCCCGCATGCGGCCAGTAGTAACAGCCAGGTTGATCGGGCCCTTTATCCTCCAGGTCTAGCCTGGGACCATACCCAGGAACGTTAACCCCCGGAAACCCCGGTATCTTATTCTTCAATTTCCCCGCGCTCTCCCAAAATGTCAAAAAATAATTATATCGTTGACATATTCATTACACTAATGACTAACCACGTAAGAACACACAATTTATAATTATACAACAAAAGCAGGGGGACCGTGCGTACAATAAGAGAACACTATCAACATCCGTGACCCAGACTTTCAACATCTTCCCGAATAAATAAAACACTGTGGGGAAGGGAAAATTTTAAAAACCAAAACTTCAACAGATGCCGATAAACAGGGGGGATGGGAATTGAGTCAACTGGCCGCCAGGAGCAACAGCCTGGTTGATCAGGCAAGCACCAGACGAGCCGGGCTCCGGGGAAAACTCTCGAAAGTCAAAGGTATTTTTATCAGAACAAAGTTTTCTAAAGTAGACAAAACAAACCAACTTACTTGCATATTTACAGTGGAAAAGTTTTGCCAACAAAACGTCCAAAAGGGGATAAACTAGTTTTTATTTCAGATTTTTTAGTTTTAATTCCTGTTTGTTCGGGATTTAAAAGTCCTGAACACAAATAAGTCGCAATAGGAAAATACCATTAACTATTGTGCTAGTCACTATTAAGGGTAATCGGCCCTAAACATTATCATAAGTTTCTTCTATGTGCGGGTTTTTTGGGCATTGTTCCAATCACGGTACTGTCCCTTTTTCTTTTATGACCCTGTTGGATGGGCCGCGGAGACGATGTTTCCCAAAAGTATAACAAACAACTACGCATTGTCAGGTAAATTGACAACACAGTAGTCTGGGGGATACTAAACCCTTACCATGAAAAAAAAAAGCTCAGTAGGTTCAGAAAGCTTCAAATTAATACCACTAGTGAATTCCCAATATGAAAAATAATTAAAAAAAATAGTGTGTAGGCGAAACGTTTCAATAAAAAGATACGAAACTTTAAAAAAGAACTTGACAAAGAAAACATCAAAATAAGAAGGAACTTGTCAATAAAGAAAACCTGACAAAGAATAACCTATCAGTAAAAGACGGGGGTTGACTTACGAGGATTGTGTGAAGTCTTCAAAAAAATAAATTTTATGGTTCCATCAACTTATCGCTTAACGCGATGCTCATCTATCAACTTACCTGCAACACAAAAAAAAATGAAACACAATTAATAGAAATATTTGCGGCAAACAGAAAGATATATGCTGAAAATAAAGGAATGAAAGTGGACACAGGATCATATACAGTCAGTAAATTCCCAAAAGGGAAAATGATACCTGGCTGGTCAACTAGGCTGTTTCTCTGGTGGCCTGGGCTGCAATAACACAACTGTTTCAAAAACGGTTGGGCCAACACCCCTTTTACAGAGAGCCGGGCCCGGCTGGGCCCTGGGAGTAGGAAACACCCTCACAAACATCAAAAGGTATATCAAAGGTATGAAAAAAGAGAGCTGCTCCCCTAATAAAGAGTCCCACCATGGGTAGGCAGAGCTGAACTAACCCCCGGGGCAATTGCTGGCCCCGGTGACTACATCATCGAGGTTACTGCTGTTGTCAGCAGTAGGAAACCCACACTTGTATAAACTACCTAAAGGCACCTCTTTTTATAAGTTATATGGGGATCCCCTGAAAATATTTACATTTCTTCTCACAATGTTACGGAATTTTCGATACAATTTTAGTAGAGCAGCATAATAATAATAATATTATTATTATAATACTTTTAAAAAAAAAAACCCCGAAAAGGTCGTACAGCACCCAGAATGGGAAATGGAAAAACACACAAATGCAGTATAATGGGCTCTTTATTGACTACGTTTCGCCCACACAGTGGGCTTTATCAATCAAAAAAAGATATCCCGAATAGGATGCAATGAGGGAATCCAAATGGAGTCGAGGGTAGAGCTAATTCAAACCATCCTCTCAAAGATTATGTGACGGGTAAAATTCGTAAACCTTTTTATGTTCGAATTTGTAAACAATCTCTACATCAAAGATCCAATGTGTTTGACCTTTTTTCAAATCTCATATTTACTTGTTGATAGTTCCAGGGGGCCCTCGTCCCTGGGCCAGGTCTCGAGCCTGGGTTGGTTAAATTTTTTCATTACGTAATTTCTGCTTAAAACGCAAACAGGCGAAAGTATTCTGAAGTTGGGTTGTGGATAAAAAGGGGTTTTCTGATGCCGAGTTTGGGGGCGAATCTTTGTGGACTGATGGGGAAAGTTCGTAAATTTGTAATTTCGAGTGCCGCAGTTACTTTCCTATACCAGGCTTAAGATCCTAAATCTGTCCACAAACCAATCTGTAACGTGTCCAGCCACACCTTGAAGGTATCCAAAACATCTGCCAATTTTCTTGCCAAAAATTAACTCCTTCAAGCCGCCCCCCAATATGTTTCCACAACACTATAATATTAACTTCCAAGCCTTTCTAAGTTCCTCCGTGTCGTCTCAACTTTTAGTAACGTCACAAAAACATGTACATACAAGACGCTTATTAGTGTTTGAAGATCATAAGTTGAAGGATAAACACTGTTGCAACTTTTGGGGAATTTTTTGTTGAAAACGTTTAGCCAGTCAGGGGTTTTCCCAGTCCAATACAGAGAAAACAGGGGGAAGATGAGGAAGGGATGAGGTAATCAGCCCCTCAGCTTGGAGTCGATGTGCTGAATCCATATATATTGCAACAGTGTCCTATTCTTCAACTTGTCGGTTTTCAAAACCATTTTCACAAAAACCCTTGGACAAAACTAGCCCCCTTTGGAATGTCACTATGCCTTTGTAGGTAGTAAACTGACTGCAGGATTGTGCGCCATTTTTTTTTTTCATTTAAAAATTACCAGGCAAATGTTATTAATTTTTACTTAAATTTAATAACCGCTTATCTTTACTTTCTCGTGTGCTTCTTAACAGCTGCGAGAGATGGTACTTCCCTGTTAACAGTAACTCCAGCTCTGCTTGAAGGTTCCCTGTTAACAACTCCACTCTGCTTGAAGGTTCCTTTAAAATAACTCCAGCTCTGCTTGAAGGTTCCCTGTTAACAGTAACTCCACCTGCTTGAAGGTTCCCTGTTAACAGTAACTCCAGCTCTGCTTGAAAAGGGTTTCCCCGTTAACAAACCCACTCTGCGAAGGTTCCCTGTTAACAGTAACTCCAGCTCTGCTTGAAGGTTCCCCGTTAACAGTAACCCACTCTGCTTGAAGGTTCCCCGTTAACAGTAACTCCAGCTCTGCTTGAAGGTTCCCCGTTAACAGTAACCCACTCTGCTTTAAGGTTCCCTGTTAACAGTAACTCCCGCTCTGCTTGAAGGTTCCCTGTTAACAGTAACTCCACTCTGCTTGAAGGTTCCCCGTTAACAGTAACTCCAGCTCTGCTTGGGGCCCTGTTAACAGTAACCCACTCTGCTTGAAGGTTCCCCGTTAACAGTAACTCCAGCCTGCTTGAAGGTTCCCTGTTAACAGTAACTCCAGCTCTGCTTGAAGGTTCCCTGTTAACAGTAACTCCAGCTCTGTTAAGGTTCCCTGTTAACAGTAACTCCACCTGCTTGAAGGTTCCCTTTAACAGTAACTCCAGCTCTGTTTAAGGTTCCCTGTTAACAGTAACCCCACTCTGCTTGAAGGTTCCCTTTTAAACAGTAACTCCAGCTCTGCTTAAGTAAACCTTTAAGATGAACATTTAACGGAATAATTTAGGATATCCTCATTGCCCTAGTAAATCTCGGGGCCAAGCCGAGTGAGAAGAGCTGGGTTTAAGTCCCTTTTGAGGTACTGAAGCAAATGCTTGGGAATGTGTTCTTCCATTGTTATGTTCTTAAGCCTTGATCCACCAGGCCTGGTCTCACCAGACCTCGAGGGGGGGGGGGGGGCTTTGACCCCTGAAAACATCCTTCAGATATGTATAAAATATATCCTTTGTGGTGGGAAAAAGGGGCAAGGGAAAAAAAATAGCTTTTAACACATGTAACTATTGTAGAATAGTGTAGCACATCACTGTTGATGCCCCAATTATGCTAAATAAAAATCCAAACGATAAATTATTTAATAAAATGTACGACACTTTTTATCATCGTGCAATGCGGAATCATAGTCAAAGGGCTCACTGAATTCAACATAAACATCGTAGTTTTATTAGATATATTTCTCCCAAAATCCTTATTGCAAAAAATCAAAAATGTTAGACAAGTGGACGGTTTGCGGAACTGTGTTGAGATTTATTGATCACTACGTCATAGAGATACCTTTGAACTGCATCCTTCTTATCTCGCTCAAATATCTTTCCTCCCTTTCTATCCTTTGCACCATTTTCCCTTTTCATTTCTCCACCCCTCGCCTTTTTTTTTTTTTTTTTTTTTTTTTTTTTGTCATACCATGTTTCTTTTTATCCCAATATTCATCTCCACTTTATACATTTGATAAGTTCCGAGGTTTTCTACCCCCGGGCCCGGCCAGGGCCAGGCTCGCCTGGGCAGCCTGGTCAACCAGGCTGTTGCTCTAGTGGCCCGCTGAATCAATCCAGAGCCGGGTTGATCGGCACCTGGAGTTTACCTGGAGAGTTGGGGGTCCCCCCCCGGGCCCCGTCCGTGACCAGGCCTGATCAACCAGGCTGTTAGTGCTGGCCAGCGGCCCAACGTACGAACCCCAGCCTGGCTGGCAAGTACGACTTTAGGTGCCTGTCCAGTGCCCGCTTGAAGACACCGGGGGTCTATTGGTAACCCCCCTTATGTATGTTGGGAGGCAGTTGAACTTTTTGGGGCCCCCTGACACTTATTGTGTTGTCTTTCAACGTGTTTCCAAACCCCCGCTTTTCATTGGGGGATGTTACATCCCTGCCGAGTCTTTTGGCTATCGTAGGGGGTGCACTGTGTCCCAAATTTGGTACTAACCTCTAGGATTTTCCAAGTGTTTTAATAATGTATTCCCCCGGTTCTAGGGGGTACAGTGTAGATTCCCCCTCTGTCTACTCCACACCTTGTTCAGTGAAACGTACTAGCAAGTTCCTTACATCCCCCCAGCCTCTTTTCCCACTAACGTAAAATAGGTATCTGGTTTTGGGAAGTCGACTGTTCTGGGTCCCCCCTGAAAATTGCAAAAAAATGTATCATATTGCTATAAAATGTACGCAAAACTAAAATTCGCGGGAAGGATTAAACTGTTAAGTAAATGTTATCCGCACATTGCACGTATCTAATGATAAAAACCCCTCCTCCCCCCCCCCCTCCCTCTCTCTCTCCCCCCCAACCCTTTGTATTCTTTGTCCCCCACCCCACCGTGCCCCATTCCTTCCCCCTCAGTCCCAACCGCCATCCCCATACCTCAACCCTGGCCCCCTAAAGTGCCACACCCAAACTACCACCCACCCGTCTCCAACCTTCAGCCAAAACAAAAAAATACTACTACGTTCCCCGTAGGTCATTTCCTCTTAAACCCAGCATCTAATTTTTTTACAAACAAGTCCCAAAAAAATCAAGGGAAAAAAAACGTCTTGACTGCACCATTGGCTTGTACATACTCAACAAAACACGGCCCTGGAAAAAACTTGCCCAAATTTCAAATAATTCAACCCGCCCTCCACACATTTTTTTGCCCTAATTTTGATATATACCTTTGAGGTTTCCTAGTGTTTCTACCCCGGACCCCGGGAAGCCCCCTTTTTCCCCAAATTTTTTGTGAAGAAACCACTGGCGGGCAAAGCCCAGAATGACACCCAAAAATTTTACACAAGTGTCTCATTTATAAACTTATTGTTTTTCAAAACTATTCGCGATTTTTGTCTGGAACACTGTTCAGTACTAAAAGTGGTTGGTGTCTTACGTGACAAACAGAACACAAAGAACCCCAACACTACCAGATAATTTAGTTTATTATTAGGATGAGAGTACTACTACCCCTGTAATTAATAATTCCTATGTTCTCATTCATAATATTTTAACAACTTATAATTAATGTGATGGAATACAACCCCGCCCAGTTAACAAATGTACAAATGAATTATGATCGCCATGAAGTAACTGTGACAGGTTGCGAGTTTTTTACTATAAAGGGTCTGGCCTATAGGGGGTTCCCCTTTTTGTTTGATAATGTTTGTTCCCTCGGACCCATATGTCGATGTGGTTTTTCCCTCGTTATAGGGGAGACAGCGGGGTTCCATGGGAGTCCATAACTGGAATGTCCTGGGTTAAACCCCAAACGAAATAGTTCACTTCCCAAAAACAAAAAGGGATAAATAGAGATCGAGAATTTAAACAAACAGAGGAGAAGCTAGCTTTGGAGTTAAAGGTCCCGTAGTCTAAGAATTTCAGACTACGAAAGTCTTCCCAAGGCTGAGGCACTGATTACCTTTCGAACAGTTCAGTTTTCCCTTAGTCCTTGAAATTGTATTGATAAACCCACTGGATGGCGAATCATCTACAAATAAAGATCCCCAAATGTTGGGCCTGGTCACAGACCGGGCCGCGGGGCGTTGCCCCCCGGAACTCTCTCCAGGTAAACTCCAGGTTTTTGTGTAATTTTCAAGGTGTACGTTACACGCACTAACATATTCATTAATTTAAGTAAGAGTAGTACGGCAGAAGGTAAGGGGGGGAAAATGTAAGCAAACAACATATTAAATATCACTCGGGAAACAAAAAAAAAGACAGCCAGTGTGAAATTTTTTTTTAAAACGTTGAGGAGATAAGACTGGTTGGTGTGTAACTTTAAAAACACATGGAAGGGGGCAAGTTTATTGATATAACCTTAGTAGCCGGGTCTTATTCTGTTTCGGGCTGATATACCTTTTGAAGGCTTACAAGAGTTTTCCACTTCCCGCCCAGCTCAGGGTCACGTTTATCTGCTTTTTCTGCTATATGATTGACTTCCTCTACCCATCTCTACATCTTACACACAAAATATATATTTTACATTTTTTTTAAAAGATTAGAATCCTTCGGTCATTCAGCCCTTTAAAGATACCATTTATAAGATTATCAAATTAACCCTTTTCTTATCAACTTGCTTCTACCGAGGCTCGGTTACTCATTACAAAATAATGACATTGTAAGTCCAACTATTCCAAGTCAACTTTTACATTATATAATTCATGTTTATAGCTAACCATACGGAGAGACAGAGAGGGGGATTGATAGGGAAAAAGGGTTCCAGGAGCATAATTCGACACCATCAAACAACTAGGTGAATATAACGGGACATGATTTGAAGAGCCGCAGAGCGACGTTTTACAAAACCCAAACCAAAAAAAACATTTCCTGGTTAAAGTTAAATTAGTTGTGGGGGTTTTGGGGGTACAGCATTAACTCAATTGTAACAATTTACAGTAGAAACAGAGTAGCCACACAGTCCCAGCTAGAAGTTACCAGATAGCAAGGAGTAGGGGGAAAAAACGAGGGTGAGGGGTAGGTTGGGGGGAGGCCCCAAAAATAACTGAGAGGTTCCCCCCTTCAGCTGTCACCCTCGTGTAACCCTGGCCAACCCCGCCTTCACTCCCGCCATGAACAAAGCTGCTCAAAATACTCCCCCCACAACCATAAGCCCACCCCCATCACCCACATCTCGGCCACACCCTCTGTCTCCCAGACGAGGTCAAAAATCTTCATAAAAATTCCAGCCCCCCTTTTCGAGAGAGGGACACTTCCCCCCAAACCTTCATTAAGTTTGGTTAGTCAATTTGTCGGGAAACAGGACAAATGTGTCCTGACCCGCAGCTGGATTTTTGGGTCATCTGACAAAGGGCCCTTTGGTGGCTTCCCCCTCCGCCCTTAAAAAAAACATGGTTATGATTATAATCATTAGTATTTATACTGTCACCTTCCCAACCTAAACGTACCTCTGGGTGGCCTATAATATCATACAAGGAGAAATTATTTTTATGGGAGATTTTTGGGGGAGATTATTTTGGGTTAACTTTGTTTCAATAATTTTTAGTGACCCACTGGGCATGGAATGGGGGGAGCAAAACGTTCTGTACTTTTTTAAAAAAAGGGTTTGACAAATACTGTACATAATTGGGGACCTTTGAAGAGTTTCGAGGTTTCTTCTACCCGGCCATGGGCCAGGCTCTCTGGGGGGGTATGAGATGGACCTGACTAGCTTATGCTAATAATCTGATGGTGTTCTTTTTTTAAATGGGTGTGACTTTGGGCCCACTAAATTCGGCGTAGGCCTACTGCAATGGCCCTTCTTTGGGTTTTTATGAAACAAATTTTTACCCAGTACATAACTATAATACAAAAAGGTAGAAGCACAATGTTTATATATTATTTTTTCTTAAAAACATTCTATGTCAACTATTTTTATTTACTAATGTATGCCTAAAGCAACTATTTTAAAAAAACCGCTAAATACGCAAACCCGCACTACCGAACATTATACCGACGTTTCTCAACTTTGTAGTGAAGCTAAATAAAAGTGATCATCATGGAGATGGTACAGGAAAAACGGGGTTTCTGAATTGCTGAAAAACACAGTTATGTTGGAACAGAAGAGAATGCCTTAACCGAGATCACGGAATTAGAGCAAAACTTAAGATGTCATACCTGACAGAAGAAGTACAAAGGGAACAAAGAGCCATACAGGGTATTCAAGAAACCCAAAATATTTCTACTCCTATGCAAAATCCAAGCTAAGAACTACCTGTAAATTGGACCATTATTGAGAGGAGACTAACGGGCGATAAAAGGGAAAAGATAAATTTAAAAGAACAGTATGAGTCAGTGTT
>WNWK01030603.1:0-23373 GCA_009830355.1 Cherax destructor
ATAAGAACATAAGAACATAAGAATGGAGGAACACCGCAGAAGGCCTACTGGCCCATACAAGGCAAGTCCTTATCAAAACCACCACTACCTAAGAATTTACTCCTGTACTCACGACACTAATCAAACCCAGCCCCTCCACTCATATATTGTCCAATCTCTTTTAAAAGCCACCCAAGGTCTAGCCTCTATCACCCTACTCGGAAGATTGTTCCACGCATCTACAACTCTGTTCGAAAACCAGTACTTGCCTATGTCCTTTCTAAATCTAAATTTATCCAATTTAAATCCGTTATTTCTCGTTCTTACTTGGTTAGATATCCTCAGTATTTTATTAATATCTCCTTTGTTTATGCCCATCATCCACTTGTACACCTCGATGATATCTCCCCTCATTCTACTCTCTCCAGAGGTGGAGATTCAATGCTCTTAGTCTATCTTCATAGGGAGATTTCTTATACTGTAAATCATTTTAGTCATTCTTCTTTGTATGTTCTCCAATGAATCTATATCCATCCTGTAGTAAGGAGACCAAACTGAGCTGCATAATCCAAATGAGGTCTCACTAGTGATGTATAGAGCTGTAAAATAACTTTTGGACTTCTGTTGCTATACTTCTTGAAATAAATCCTAGTAATCTGTTAGCCTTATTGCCACACTTGGCACTGTTGTTTGGCTTTAGATTTCTGCTTACCATGACTCCCAAGTCTTTTTCACATTCTGTATGATCAAGCTCAACTTCACCTAGTTTATAAATTCGAGGGATATTTTCATTACCAACGACTAGCACCTTACACTTGTCACATTGAACTTCATCTGCCACTTTTCAGACCAAGACATTAATTTATCCAAATCCTCCTGGAGTTCACTGGTATCCTCCTCAGAATGAATTACTGACCTATTTTTATCATCACAAATTTACTCATGTCACTTGCAATTCCTTCATCAAGGTCATTTATGTAAATTATGAACAACAATGGGCCCAAAACTGATCCTTGTGGAACGCCACTAGTGACAAATCCCCATTCAGATTTGACCCCATTAATGGAAACTCTCTGCTTTCTATTGGTAAGCCATGCCTCTATCCATGCTAGAACTTTACCTCCTATACCATGAGCTGCCACCTTTCTTAAGAGTCTCTTGTGAGGTACTCTATCGAAGGCCTTACTGAAATCCAAGTAAACTATATCATATTCTTTATCACTGTCTACTGCCTCAAATGTTTTATTGAAAAACGTCAGTAAATTTGTCAGGCAGGAACGACCTCTCGTAAACCCATGCTGAGATTCATTAATCAAATTATGTTCTTCAAGGTGACTTCTGATAATATCAGCTATAATTGATTCTAATAATTTGCCTACTATAGACGTGAGGCTTATTGGACGGTAATTTGATGGAATGGACTTATCCCCTGATTTGAATATAGGAACTACATTAGCTATCTTCCACATCTCTGGCACAACACCAGTTAGGATGGACGTATTAAACACATTCGTTAATGGCTGACTAAGTTCCATTTTGCATTCTTTAAGTACCCTGGAAAACAACTCGTCGGGTCCGGGACTTATTTTGCTTCAGTTTATCTATCTGTTTGATAACCATATCCCTCGTGACAGTAATATTAGTTAATTTGAATTCTACAGGAACTGAATAATTGTTAATTTCTGGACTCTCATTTACGTCTTCTTGTGTAAAGACTGACAAAAAATAGTCATTAAATAGAGAACACATTTCCAGTTCGTTATCCGTCAGCTGTCCATTCCCAATTTTCAGAGGTCCTACCTTTTCCCTCACCTTCGTCCTGTACACTTGAAAGAACCCTTTTGGATTAGTCTTTGATTCATTAGCAACCTTAATCTCATAGTCACGTTTAGCCTTTCTAATCCCCTTTTTTACTTCTCTTTTCAACTGAACATATTGGTCAATAAGGTTAACATCTCCTCTAGAGTAATAGAAGCTAAAACCTTGGTCAGATTAAAAACGAGATCGGATATATAAATGAGTGAGAAGAGCTGGATTGATTAGTACCTGAGGTATTAAAGCAAATGTTTGGGTAACTTTGGAAAAAGGTTGGACAAGTGGGTGGGTGTGAATGGTTGGTTTTGAGAAGGATCTGCCTCCATTCTTATGTTCTTACTTCCACCACGACAACTATTACCACTACTACTACTATTACTGGGAGAATATAAAAAGGTGCTCTGGCCTGCAAATGTCATTACGCCTCAACTTGTGCTCAACACAACGTCTTCCTGTTCTCGCCACAACAATAATGGCTGACATCAACATCTACCTTACGTTACTGACGGTCGCTGCTGTCATAGTCTCAGCACGCTTCTCTCCGCACCATGACAACTACATCTTCCGTCCGGATTCCCAAGGTTAGTTTATTTGCTATTTAACTCGTATTTATTTTGTTTGTTTTCATCACTTCGAGTTCTCTCTTAACTGGATATTCTTAATTATCTACATGTAGATGTATACCATTAATATAAATGCTCTGTCTGCTCATGTGTTACATATCTTGTGAAATCCTGATCTTCGTAACCTAGTACAAACTGTATTGAATATGAAATAGATTATACTTTGTGTTAATAGCGTTGCTTATTTATAATTTTACTCTTTCTTTCACAGATATTCACTCTTTACGCCTCTCACAGTTGAAGTCCAGCGACTCTTTCAGAGGTGGACGTCTAGAAGCCAGCGAGCTCAAGAAACTTTTCCATATCTCCTCAGTTCCAGTTTACACTCCTGAGTCACTTAACTCTGCAGCTCTGGAAGTAAATCATTATGATGCCCCACAAGAAGTTACCTCTCATATTAATATAAAGACGCTAATTCCTGAGTTAAAGTCACTAATTCTTGAGTTAACACAGCTGATCGACTCTAATCTCGATATAACTGCGCTGCTTCCCGAGTTAAAGAGTTTAATCATCGGGTCCAAGCCAGAGTTAAGAGGATTTTCATCGAGTTTAAGCGTGAGTTCAAGACACTTCTCACTGAGTCCAAGCCTGAGTTAAGGGTACTGCTTCATGAACTGTTTACATTCCTCATCGAGTTCATGGCTGAGATTAAGGAACTACTATATAAGATTAAGAAACTATTCATTGAAGCCAAGCCCCAGCTGAAGAAATTACTATACAATTATAAACCTGATATCAGGGTTCTCTTACCGAAGATGAAGACACTTCTCGTGGAGTTCAGGGCAGAGTTAAAAACGTCCTTTCCTGAGTTCAGGGAAATTCTTCCAGCTTTGGGACAATATTTTCCAGAGATGCAGTCACTGCTTCCCGAGATGCGGTCACTGCTTCCCGATATACGATCTTTGTTCCTTGAGTTGAGTTCACTGGTCTTCGAGTTGAGATCACTGATTCCCGAGATGAGGGCACTGGTAAACAAACTGAGAGAACACGTTCCTCAGTTGAGAACACTGGTACCTGAATTGAGAGCGCTGGTTCCCGACTTGAGGGCACTGATACCTGAATTGAGATCTTTGATTCCTGAGTTGGGACTACATTACGAGTCAAATCCCGAGTTAAAATCACTTCTTCTTGAACTAAAGAGATTGTCATTAGAATTAAAATCTGAATTAGTTCACCTTCATTCTAAACTAATTCGATTATTCTTCGATTCAAAGTCCGAATTAGCTCTACTTGTTTTTGATCTGAAGGAACTGTTTTTAGAAAGCAAGACTGCACTGAGGCCTCTAAACAGTGATTTAAAACCTTTGTTCCGTGAAATGAAGCCACTGATTCGTGAGGGAAAGCATTTACTCTTCGACCTTGGGTACCTATTGCTCAGTTGATGTTGGGTACCTACTACTCAGCTGATCTAGTAAATGATGCCAATTTTCAACCATCTTTAAATTTTTTACTTCCCATATGTATATATTTTTCAATAAAAAAGTGAAATAAATTTAGAGTTGTTTTCTAGAAACTATATTTTTAAAAAAATGTACACATTTGTAACGAGGCTAATATAAATAATCTACCAAAATGGCCTCGAGAGAGGATGGGTTCACCATTACAGTGCTAAATATTCTTAATTATCAGCTAGACCCCTTTGTGGGGTATAAAAATAGGGTATAAAAATAAATCAAAATGTTCTAATTCGTGTGTTTAAAATTCGAATTGTTTCTCAGGATGGGGTTCACTTATCTAAGTCTGGGGTGGGTGCACTTGCCAGTGCAGTGGAGGGACTAGACTAGAAATAGTGGTATGGGTTTTGGGGGGAAAACAGTGAAGTCCCAGTATAGTAATACTGCGAGTTTTAGGGAAACTAGGTGACAAAAACAGTAATTGGTATAGTGGAAAAAAAAAACAGAAATGAGCATGAAGAGAAAAGAGAAAGGAGGGTCTTTCAATTTATATTATACATGCCTGCTGAATGTCACATTCTGGGTTTTAAATTGTTCCAAGTAGACATAAGTATCGGGAAGGGGGCTGGGATGGCACTGTATGTCCGAGATCGCTTGAACTGTTGCATAAAAACGGGTATAAAGTCTGAAATAACACAGTCTGACTGGATAGGATTTTCAGAGGGGCATGGAAAATTGTTTTTAGGCGTGATATACCGTCCCCCAAACTTAGATAGGGACCAAGGGACTTTGACTTTAGTCATTGATTGGAATTCATCGACTGGGAATTTAGTCTAACGCATTCTTAGAGGAAGTTCAGGATTGTTTTTTAAAGCAGTTTGTTACAGAACCTACAAGGGAAGATAACCTATTTGTCTTGGTTCTGTCAAACAAAGAAACCCTTGTTAATAATTTAGAAATTACAGAGGATTTTCACTTAGCAGATTACAATGGGCTTAGAGAACATTTATCATTTGTGTACTTGGGTAACGAAGAGAGCTATCAATATGAGAGCTTTCTAAACACTATACATGCTGTAGATGAATGGTTCAGAGAACCGACAAATTCATAAATTAGACACGTGCAATACTTGGGTATCTAAGATATCCTTAAAATACCTAAGTGCTGCACATGTGTCTAATTTATCAACATGTCAGTTCTCTGAACCACTTACAGTGCTTGTCACGGCATTATTCCGGGTGAGCGCCCCGACACAATGCCATGATGAAAATCAAAGGCCTACCATACAGGGGAAGTCTTTCTTCGTCAGTGCATTCTGCTGGGTAGCAGCCGTTAGCATGACGTCACGGCCTGCCGCCATACTTCACAGTAACTTCTCAGTGCTCACGTGGCTGCCGTGGTGAGAGAAAGTGTTGTACTTTTGTCTCTCATCCTCCCCATCTTTTGTCTAGTGTTCACTTTGGTTTTGGGGCTATACATGTTTGATTATGAGTAAAAGAAAGTCTTTAACACTTGAAACTATAGCTCAAATCATAAGGCTTCACAAAGCTGGGCACCAGACGAAAGAAATAGTGGAGAATGTTGGTGTGTGTGTGAGCGTTCAGTGAGGAACTGGGTGCAGCGTTTCAAGGCTGGTGGTGGTATAGACTTACCATCTGCCAAACCTCGGCCTGGCCCCTCCAAGTTGACATCTGTTCGTACCCTGGCATTATGCCAGGGCGCTCACCCGGCATAATACCGTGACGAGCACTGTATCTACATTTCTGTCGAACACAGCAACATCTTGGGATTTTAATACAGGGAATTCTTCACTTACCTAACAATTAGTCATGACCTACTTCCACATTTGGATATGTCGAATGTGACACCACCTACGACTGCTGCACTTCTCCTGTCTACAATGTATAAGGCACATTTTCGCACATATGCTGTGATCTTTTCAATATTGATGGACTGATTACATCTACTCAAGGCTGATGGACTGATTATCTCAAATTCCTTATATATTGAATATTAAAATGATATAAAATTCCGACAGGTTGTTAGGTAAGTCACATAGGCAACAGTTAGGTATCTTTATTTCGAAACGCTTCGCCTACACAGTAGGCTTCTTCAGTCAAGTACAGAAAAGTTGGTAGAAGCAGAAGAGATGTGAACATGTAATCAGTCCAACTAGTAGCCTACATCTCACCTCCTGACAGTATATGAGGCTCCATACTGTCACTTCAACTTCACATTGTTTCAGACTATGGAACAAATACTCTTCTCCAGGCTGAAGGACTGACCACCTCAAAACTAGATCTGCAAGGGTGATGGACTGATTACATCGTCTTCACATCTCTTCTGTACTCGACTGAAGAAGCCTACTGTGTAGGCGAAACGTTTCGAAATAAAGATACCTAACTACTGCATGTGTCCTTATATACTCGCGTCAGGTGGAAAGCGCAAGCCTTCTTGCCTATGCTCTACAATCTTCACTACGGTGTTCTTCACACCAATTCCAAGGATGAGGGACTGATTACCTCATCTTTTGTATATAAGTTCTTATCTTCCAGTTATGACCTTGAATTTGTATTGATAGTCACTGGATGGTGAAACGTCTACAATAAAGATACCCAGGTGTTGTCGGTGTTGTATATCATTCATGTACAACATATTAGAAAACGTTTCTAATATGTCCTGGTGTTTGCTTACGTGTTTTTTTTAAACCACGGGGATTTGAAAACTAACCCAAAAGGTTTTTTCCAGGTTTATAGAACAAAAGTTAGAGATAAGATTGGTCCCCTTAAAAATAACTCTGGGCATCTTACTGACAAGGAAAATGAAATGTGCTCGATTTTTAATCATTATTTTCTCTTGGTTTTTACACAGGAAGACGCTAGTAATATCCCAATAATTATTTTTTATGGTGGTCCTGAAGAAGATAAATTATGTAATATCAGAGTCACTAGCAATATGGTTATCAAACAGATAGACAAATGCAAAGTTCTTAACTTTGGACAGGAAAATAACCATGCCACATATAAACTAAATAATGCGAAAAGGATTTGTGAGTTCTGGTTAGCAGTAATCTAAAACCAAGACAACAGTGCATAAGTGTTCGCAATTACGCGAACAGAATCCTTGGCTTCATATCTTCTTGATTCGTCGGTACTCTCTCGGCCTGGGTCTTTTCCAGATGGTGGCCCGGCCTTGGCTCCCTGTCTTGGGAGTGTCTGAGCTCTGTCTGCCATGGAAGGAGGTACAAGTACCTCCTCATCTTCTGGGACCAACTGTCCCCAGGCCTAGCCCCATACCCTGCCCTCACGGGGCTCGTAGGGAGAAGCTAGGCCTCTGGTCTGCCATCTTCCCTGCCCCAGGGGGGCTCGTGGAAATGCAGGTGGTAGCAAGCTCTGGCTCTGGCACCTTCCCCGCCCTAGGAGGGCTCGTGGGAGTGGTGTCTTTTTTGGGGGGGCTTCATATCAAGAACCATAAATAATAAGAGTCCTCAGGTTGTTCTTCAACTCTATATAGGCTTGGTTAGGCCTCATTTAGATTATGCTGCACAGTTTTGGTCACCGTATTACAGAATGGATATAAATGCTCTGGAAAACGTACAAAGGAGGATGACAAAGTTGATCCTATGTATCAGAAATCTTCCCTATGAGGATAGACTGAGGGCCCTGAATCTGCACTCTCTAGAAAGGCGTAGAATTAGGGGGTATATGATTGTTAAATTAGACACATATGCAACACTTGGGTATCTTTATTGAGGGAAAAGTTTCGCCACACAGTGGTTCATCAGTCAATACAAGTGAAGGTGTAGAGAGGAGGAGTATGAGGTTATCAGTCCCTCGGCCTGGAGTCGATGTGTTCAGTCCATCAATCTTGTTAGAAGTGTAGCACAAGGCCGTAGAGGTGGCTATAGCTGTAATCAGGTGAGATGCAGCAGGAGGAGGCAGTCATAGTGGTATCAACCACTAGTCGAAGTAAGTCCTTGTCCAAAGGTGTATAAATGGAAAACAGGAATAAATAAAGGGGATGTAAATGGCGTGCTAAAAATGTCTAGCCAAGACAGGACTCGCAGCAATGGTTTTAAGTTGGAAAAATTCAGATTCAGGAAGGATATAGGAAAGCACTGGTTTGGTAATAGAGTTGTGGATGAGTGGAACAAACTCCCGAGTACCGTCATAGATGCTAAGACGTTGTGTAGTTTTAAAAAATAGGTTAGATAAACACATGAGTGGGTATGAGTCGGACCTGACTAGCTTGTGCTACTATGTCAAATGCCGTGCTCCTTCCTTAAGTGAATGCAACCTGACCTAACTAGGTTGAGTCATTGGCTTAAGCCGGTGGGAGACTTGGACCTGCCTCGCATGGGCCAGTAGGCCTGCCTGCTGCAGTGTTCCTTCTTTTTTGGTAAATTAGACACATATGCAACACTTGGGTGTCTTTATTGAGGAAACGTTTCGCCACACAGTGGCTTCATCAGTCCATACAAAGGAGAATCGTGAAGAACAGGAGGAGTTTGAGGTGGTCAGTCCCTCAATCTTGAGTCGATGTTGTCAGTCCATCAATCTTGAATAGAATACAGCATATGGGCGTAGAGGAAGCTTATATACTGTAGACAGGAGAGGTGCAGCAGTTGTAGGAGGTGTCACATTTTTCCAATGTGAAAGTAGGTCGTGCCCAAGGAATAGGCAAGCGGAGAAATCCCTGTATTAAGATACCAAGATGTTGCTGTGTCAGACAGGATGTAAATGAATGGTTCAGAGAACCGACGAGTTGGTATCTTAATACATATGCACAACACCCAAGTGTTGTGCATATGTGTCTAATTTACCAACTCGTCGGTTCTCTGAACCATTCATCTACATCCTTCTTTTTTGTTCTTATTTGGACTGAAGAAGCCACTCGGGGCGAAACGTTCCCTTTAATAAATGTCCTGAACTGTATATAAGGGTCTTTTTCTACACATAGATTTCACGACGAACATAACATAAGAACATAAGAATGGAGGAACACTGCAGAAGGCCTACTGGCCCATACAAGGCAGGTCCTTATCAAAACCACCACTACCTAAGAATTTATTCCCGTACTCACGACACAAATCAAACCCAGCCCCTCCCACTCATATATTTGTCCAATCTCTTTTTAAAGCCACCCAAGGTCCTAGCCTCTATCACCCTACTCGGAAGATTGTTTCACGCATCTACAACTCTGTTCGAAAACCAGTACTTGCCTATGTCCTTTCTAAATCTAAATTTATCCAATTTAAATCCGTTATTTCTGGTTCTTACTTGGTTCGATATCCTCAGTATTTTATTAATATCTCCTTTGTTTATGCCCATCATCCACTTGTACACCTCGATGATATCTCCTCATTCTACGTCTCTCCAGAGAGTGGAGATTCAACGCTCTAAGTCTATCTTCATACGGGAGATTTCTTATACTGTAAATCATTTTAGTCATTCTTCCTTGTATGTTCTCCAATGAATCTATATCCATCCTGTAGTAAGGAGACCAAAACTGAGCTGCATAATCCAAATGAGGTCTCACTAGTGATGTATAGAGCTGTAAAATAACTTTTGGACTTCTGTTGCTTATACTTCTTGAAATAAATCCTAGTAATCTGTTAGCCTTATTGCGCACACTTAGGCACTGTTGTCTTGGCTTTAGATTTCTGCTTACCATGACTCCCAAGTCTTTTCACATTCTGTATGATCAAGCTCAACTTCACCTAGTTTATAAATTCGAGGGATATTTTCATTACCAACGACAAGCACCTTACACTTGTCCACATTGAACTTCATCTGCCACTTTTCAGACCAAGACATTAATTTATCCAAATCCTCCTGGAGTTCACTGTTATCCTCCTCAGAATGAATTATACGGCCTATTTTTGTATCATCAGCAAATTTACTCATGTCACTTGCAATTCCTTCATCAAGGTCATTAATGTAAATTATGAACAACAATGGGCCCAAAACTGATCCTTGTGGAACGCCACTAGTGACAAATCCCCATTCAGATTTGACCCCATTAATGGAAACTCTCTGCTTTCTATTGGTAAGCCATGCCTCTATCCATGCTAGAACTTTACCTCCTATACCATGAGCTGCCACCTTTCTTAAGAGTCTCTTGTGAGGTACTCTATCGAAGGCCTTACTGAAATCCAAGTAAGCTATATCATATTGTAATAATATTGGTAGAATTACCGACAATATGTTAAGTAAAAGGACACAAATGCAACTAATGTGACATTTTATTGTGGCAACGTTTCGCTCTCCAGGAGCTTTCTCAAGCCGTTACAAGCGTTACATGGACACAGTGGGCTATTATATACTCTCAAAGTGAGGTGAAATACTAGTAGTTGTCTAACCTATTGTTATACTACCCAAGTATTTGTTTTATCACCTTTTACTCATGTGCATATTGATTGTTCTACCTTATTGTATTACTACTACTACTACTACTACTACTTATCACTACTACCTCGACCACCACTAGTATTTCACCTCACTTTGAGAGTATATAATAGCCCACTGTGTCCATGTAACGCTTGTAACGGCTTGAGAAAGCTCCTGGAGAGCGAAACGTTGCCACAATAAAATGTCACATTAGTTGCATTTGTGTCCTTTTACTATATCATATTCTTTATCACTGTCTACTGCCTCAAATGTTTTATTGAAAAACGTCAGTAAATTTGTCAGGCAGGAACGACCTCTCGTAAACCCATGCTGAGATTCATTAATCAAATTATGTTCTTCAAGGTGACTTCTGATAATATCAGCTATAATTGATTCTAATAATTTGCCTACTATAGACGTGAGGCTTATTGGACGGTAATTTGATGGAATGGACTTATCCCCTGATTTGAATATAGGAACTACATTAGCTATCTTCCACATCTCTGGCACAACACCAGTTAGGATGGACGTATTAAACACATTCGTTAATGGCTGACTAAGTTCCATTTTGCATTCTTTAAGTACCCTGGAAAACAACTCGTCGGGTCCCGGGGACTTATTTTGCTTCAGTTTATCTATCTGTTTGATAACCATGTCCCTCGTGACAGTAATAGTTAATTTGAATTCTTCAGGAACTGAATAATTGTTAATTTCTGGAATCTCATTTACGTCTTCTTGTGTAAAGACTGACAAAAAATAGTCATTAAATAGAGAACACATTTCCAGTTCGTTATCCGTCAGCTGTCCATTCCCAATTTTCAGAGGTCCTACCTTTTCCCTCACCTTCGTCCTGTACACTTGAAAGAACCCTTTTGGATTAGTCTTTGATTCATTAGCAACCTTAATCTCATAGTCACGTTTAGCCTTTCTAATCCCCTTTTTTACTTCTCTTTTCAACTGAACATATTTTCACCGGTCTCTTCACTGGACTAAAGAAGCCACTGGCTGGCCAAGTGTTTCCAGAATAAAAATTCCTAAATTTAACATTACATTCATGAGTGAAGACAGCCGAAGTTACTCCATCGCTTTGAAGTGTGACTTGACATTACCACCACCACTACTACTACTACCACTACCACTACCTATTTTTCGTATTGAACCACGTCTCAGTTATGGCAAATACATCAATGTTACCTGCACTTGCAACTAATCTCAAATCGTCCATCTTATTCCTAGCACTACGACTATTTGTATAATACACTTTTAAAGATTCTCCTTTCTCTTTACCCTTCCTGCTCCATTCTGTTTTACCACTATACCTATTACTGTCCTTGTTATTGTTAAGATTTTTTATATCAAAGCCTAGATCTATATTTCGACATTCAGTATTTTCCATTTCTAAACCCATACCTCTAACTAATCCTAGTTTAAAGTCCTAACAACACCCTCAACTGAGCTAGTAAGAAAATCCACACCTGCCCTGGATAAGTGAACCCCATCCCTGGCATACATGTCATTTCGGCCATAGAAGTGGTCCCAGTTGCAAATGAATGGTACTGCATTATCCTTACAGTGTTTGTCCAGCCAGCAATTGACACCAATTGCCCTGGACAGCCATTCATCTCCAACTCCTCTCCTTGGCAAAATACCACATATGACAGGGTTCCCACCCTTCTTCCTAATTATGTCTATTGCTGACCTATACCTGCTAGTCAGGTCCTCACTCATACATAAGAACATAAGAAAGGAGGAACACTGCAGCAGGCCTGTTGGCCCATACTAGGCAGGTCCTTCACAATCCGTCCCACTAACAGAACACTTTCTCAATCTAATTTTCAATGCTACCCAAGAAATAAGCTTTGATAATTCTATTTATTCATGTCCGAGTCCCACTCAAATCCAACCCCTCTCACTCATGAATTTATCCAACCTAAATTTGAAACTACCCAAGGTCCTAGCTTCAATAACCCTACTAGGCAGACTGTTCCACTCATCAACTACCCTATTTCCAAACCAATACTTTCCTATATCCTTTCTAAATCTAAACTTATCTAACTTGAATCCATTATTGCGGGTTCTCTCTTGGAGAGATATCCTCAAGACCTTATTTATATCCCCTTTGTTAATACCCATTTTCCACTTGTATACCTCGATCATGTCTCCCTCATTCTACGTCTTACAAGTGAATGTAATTTTAGGGTCTTCAATCTTTCTTCGTAAGGAAGATTTCTAATGCTATGTATTAATTTAGTCATTCTACGCTGAATGTTTTCTAACGAATTTATGTCCATTCTGTAATATGGAGACCAGAACTGAGCTGCGTAATCTAGGTGAGGCCTTACTAATGATGTATAAAGCTGTAATATAACCTCTGGACTTCTGTTGCTAACACTTCTTGATATAAATCCCAGTAATCTATTTGCCTTATTACGTACGCTTAGGCATTGCTGTCTTGGTTTAAGGTTGCTGCTTACCATCACCCCCAAGTCCTTCTCGCAATCTGTATGGCTAAGTTCTACGTTATTTAACTTATAAGTGCTTGGGTTATGGACACTCCCGAGCTTCAGAACCTTGCATTTATCTACATTGAACTGCATCTGCCACTTTTCTGACCACGAATTAAGTTTGTCTAAATCTTCCTGAAGTTCTATGACATCTATGTTTGAATCAATTATCCTACCTATCTTCGTGTCGTCGGCGAATTTGCTCATATCACTAGTAATTCCCTCATCAAGGTCATTGATATATATTATAAATAACAATGGGCCTAAGACTGATCCCTGTGGAACACCACTTGTTACAAGTCCCCATTCGGATTTAACCCCATTTATGCACACTCTCTGCTTCCTATTGGTGAGCCATGACTCGATCCATGACAGCACTTTTCCCCAATGCCATGAGCTGCCACTTTCTTTAACAGTCTCTGGTGCGGTACTCTATCAAAAGCCTTACTAAAGTCTAAATAAACAATATCGAATTCTTTATCGTGATCAACAGCCTCAAAAGCTTTACTGAAGAAGGTTAATAAATTAGATAGGCAGGAACGGCCCTCGTGAATCCATGCTGGGTATCATTAATCAAATTATGGTTATCTAGATGGCTTCTAATAATATCAGCTATAATTGACTCTAGTAATTTGCCTACAATTGAGGTCAGGCTTATTGGGCGGTAGTTTGACGGTAGTGACTTGTCCCCTGCTTTAAAAATAGGAATTACATTAGCCATCTTCCACATATCAGACACTACACCTGTTTGAAGAGATAAATTAAAAATGTTAGATATTGGTTCACAGAGTTCCATTTTGCATTCCTTAAGAACCCTTGCAAAAGCTCATCAGGACCCGGCGATTTATTTTGTTTCAGTCGGTCCAGCTGTTTCATAATCATTTCGCTAGTGACTGTGATATTACATAATTTATCTTCTTCTGGGCCTCTGTAAAAATTAATTACTGGGATATTATTAATGTCTTCCTGTGTGAAAACCGAGAGAAAATAATTATTAAAAATAGAGCACATATCATTCTCCTTGTCAGTAAGATGCTCAAAGTTATTTTTAAGGGACCTATCTTATCCCTAACTTTTGTTCTATAAACCTGGAAAAACTTTTGGTTAGTTTTTGAATCCCTAGCAACTTTAATTTCATAGTCCCGTTTAGCTTTTCTTATTCCCTTTTAACGTCCCTCTTAATGTCAGTATACTGATTTATAAGATGACCCTCACCTCTTTTTATGCGCCTATAAATTCCTTTCTTCTGCCCTAAAAGATATTTGAGCCTATTATTCATCCATTTTGGGTCATTTCTACTTGATCTAATTTCTTTATACGGGATAAATGTTCTTTGGGCAGCCTGTATAGTGTTAAGAAAACTGTCATATTGATACCTCTCTTCTTCACCCCAGTCCACAGTTGATAAGTGTTCTCTAAGTCCATTATAATCTGCTAAGCGAAAATCTGGGACCATTACTGAATTATCCCTACTATCATACATCCATTCAATGCTAAAGGTAATTGACTTGTGGTCGCTTGAGCCGAGTTCCTCTGTAATTTCTAAATTATTAACAAGGGTTTCTTGCTTGCCAGAACCAAGTCAAGTAGGTTATTTCCCTTGTAGGTTCTGTTACAAACTGCTTCAAAAAGCAATCCTGAACTACTTCTAAAAAGTCGTTAGATTCTAAATTCCCTGTCATGAAATTCCAATCAATCTGACTAAAGTTAAAGTCCCCTAGAATTACTACGTTATCGTGTCTTGTGGCCTTAACAATTTCCTCCCAAAGTAGTCTCCTTGTTCCCTATCTAAGTTTGGAGGACGGTAAATCACGCCTAAAATCAATTTTTCACACCCTCTGAAAATTCTATCCAGACAGACTCTGTATGTGTTAATTCAGACTTTATACCCGTTTTTATGCAACAATTTAAATGATCACGGACATAGAGTGCCACCCCACCCCTTTCCCGATACTTCTGTCTACTTGGAACAATTTAAAACCCTGAATGTGACATTCGGCAGGCAAGTCCCGATTTTTCATATTAAACCATGTCTCAGTTATTGCAAAAACATCAATATTACCCGTACTTGCAACTAATCTCAACTCGTCCATCTTATTCCTAGCACTACGACTATTGGTGTAATATATATTTAGAGACCCTCCTTTCTCTTTACCCTTCCTGCTCATCTCTGTTTTTCCACTATACCTATTACTGTCCTTGTCATCTAGTGTCACTAGCTTTCCACTATCCACCTTATTCTGCCTATTACTAGTTCTCCTACAACTTATAATATTACTACACTGGGACTTCTCTGTTTTCCCCCAAAACCCATACCACTAACTATTTCTAGTTTAAAGCCCTAACAGCTCCCTCCACTGCAGTTGCCAGTGCCCCCACCCCAGACCTGGATAAGTGAACCCCATCCCTGGCATACATGTCATTTCTGCCATAGAAGAGGTCCCAGTTGTCAATGAATGTTACTGAATTTTCCTTACAGTATTTGTCCACCCTAGCAATTGACACCAATTGCCCTGGACAGCCATTCATTTCCAACTCCTCTCCTTGGCAAAATACCACATATGACAGGGTTCCCACCCTTCTTCCTAATTATGTCTATTGCTGACCTAAACCTGCTAGTCAGGTCCTCACTCCTACGTCTGCCAACATCGTTGCCTCCAGCACTGAGACAGATAATAGGATTGCTCCCATTACCTCTCATGATGTCGTCCAGACGGCTAACAATATCCTCCATCCCAGCCCCAGGAAAGCAAACCCTCTGTCTCCTACTCCTATCAATCAAACAGAAAGCCCTATCCATGTACCTAACCTGACTGTCCCCAACAACAACAATGTTTTTACCTTCCTTTGTGTCTTTCGTCGTGACGCTCCCAGAAGTCGACTCACATTCATCGGGTAGCACGGAGAATGGGTTCGATGTTTCCACAACATTCTCCTGGGTCTTCGTTGTTTCTACCTCTCCACCCGTCCTCTTGAGCCTTAACTTTGTCCCATGCGTTTTAGCCACTGTCCAGGTTCCTTTCCTGGCTTGAGGATTCTCAACAGGAGGATTACTACGAATCCTCTTGTTTTCCTCAGTCAGTCGCTGTATCTCAAGCTTAGCTACCCTCAGTTCTTCCTTCAGCTGCTGGTAGAGTAGCTCAAGAGAGGACATCTTCTTCAGATTGACAGATAGCACACAAGACACGTCTTCACTGAGACAGAAGGTGCACATAGTAGAGGTGTCACATTTGTTCAATGTGGAAGTAGTCGTCCCATGAATACAAGCGAAGAAATCCCTGTATTAAGATACCAAGATGTTGCAGTGTCAGACAGATTGAATAATGGTTCAGAGAACCTGACGGTTGGTAAATTGACCATATGCAACACTCTTATCTTTATTAAAATTTCGCCACAGTGGTTCTCAGTCCTAAATCGTAAACCCATTTTCCACTTGTATACCTCGATCATGTCTCCCTCATTCTACGTCTTACAAGTGAATGTAATTTAAGGGTCTTCAATCTTTCTTCGTAAGGAAGATTTCTAATGCTATGTATTAATTTAGTCATTCTACGCTGAATGTTTTCTAACGAATTTATGTCCATTCTGTAATATGGAGACCAGAACTGAGCTGCGTAATCTAGGTGAGGCCTTACTAATGATGTATAAAGCTGTAATATAACCTCTGGACTTCTGTTGCTAACACTTCTTGATATAAATCCCAGTAATCTATTTGCCTTATTACGTACGCTTAGGCATTGCTGTCTTGGTTTAAGGTTGCTGCTTACCATCACCCCCAAGTCCTTCTCGCAATCTGTATGGCTAAGTTCTACGTTATTTAACTTATAAGTGCTTGGGTTATGGACACTCCCGAGCTTTAGAACTTTGCATTTATCTACATTGAACTGCATCTGCCATTTTTCTGACCTCCTGTAGTTCACTGACATCTACGTCTGAATCGATTATCCTACCTATCTTCGTGTCATCAGCGAATTTGCTCATATCACTAGAAATTCCCTCGTCAAGGTCATTTATATATATTATAAACAACAACGGGCCCAAACCCGATCCCTGAGGAACGCCACTTGTTACAGATCCCCACTCCGATTTAACCCCATTTATGCACACCCTCTGCTTCCTATTGGTGAGCCATGACTCGATCCATGACAACACTTTTCCCCCAATGCCATGAGCAGCCACTTTCTTTAACAGTCTCTGATGTGGTACTCTATCAAAAGCCTTACTAAAATCCAAATAAACAATATCGAATTCTTTATCATGATCAACTGCCTCAAAAGCCTTACTGAAAAAGTTAATAAATTAGTTAGAAATAAATGGTAATAAAATACCGACACAATGGAAAAATAAACACATAAGCAGTATAATGTGATCCTTTATTGACAACGTTTCGCCCACGCAGTGGGCTTTATCGAGACACAGACAGATCTACCTGGAAAATGAGCAACATGGATATATATATAGGGTACAGTCAGGTGGAGAATGCTGGGTCAGGTGGAGAAAGCTGCATGTGAGTCTTAAAAGTAGTGTGATAGTTAAAAACATAGTGTGACTTAAAGGACCTGCAGTGTACCATTCTTGAGTTCTAGGTGGGATAGCGTTGAACATAAGAACATAAGAAATGAGGAACACTGCAGAAGGCCTACTGGCCCATACAAGGCAGGTCCTTATCAAAACCACCACTACCTAAAAATTTATTCCCGTACTCACGACACAAATCAAACCCAGCCCCTCCCACTCATATATTTGTCCAATCTCTTTTTAAAGCCACCCAAGGTCCTAGCCTCTATCACAGTACTCGGAAGATTGTTCCACGCATCTACAACTCTGTTCGAAAACCAGTACTTGCCTATGTCCTTTCTAAATCTAAATTTATCCAATTTAAATCCGTTATTTCTGGTTCTTACTTGGTTCGATATCCTCAGTATTTTATTAATATCTCCTTTGTTTATGCCCATCATCCACTTGTACACCTCGATGATATCCCCCTCATTCTACGTCTCTCCAGAGAGTGGAGATTCAACGCTCTAAGTCTATCTTCAAAGGGAGATTTCTTATACTGTAAATCATTTTAGTCATTCTTCTTTGTATGTTCTCCAATGAATCTATATCCATCCTGTAGTAAGGAGACCAAAACTGAGCTGCATAATCCAAATGAGGTCTCACTAGTGATGTATAGAGCTGTAAAATAACTTTTGGACTTCTGTTGCTTATACTTCTTGAAATAAATCCTAGTAATCTGTTAGCCTTATTGCGCACACTTAGGCACTGTTGTCTTGGCTTTAGATTTCTGCTTACCATGACTCCCAAGTCTTTTTCACATTCTGTATGATCAAGCTCAACTTCACCTAGTTTATAAATTCGAGGGATATTTTCATTACCAACGACAAGCACCTTACACTTGTCCACATTGAACTTCATCTGCCACTTTTCAGACCAAGACATTAATTTATCCAAATCCTCCTGGAGTTCACTGTTATCCTCCTCAGAATGAATTATACGGCCTATTTTTGTATCATCAGCAAATTTACTCATGTCACTTGCAATTCCTTCATCAAGGTCATTAATGTAAATTATGAACAACAATGGGCCCAAAACTGATCCTTGTGGAACGCCACTAGTGACAAATCCCCATTCAGATTTGACCCCATTAATGGAAACTCTCTGCTTTCTATTGGTAAGCCATGCCTCTATCCATGCTAGAACTTTACCTCCTATACCATGAGCTGCCACCTTTCTTAAGAGTCTCTTGTGAGGTACTCTATCGAAGGCCTTACTGAAATCCAAGTAAACTATATCATATTCTTTATCACTGTCTACTGCCTCAAATGTTTTATTGAAAAACGTCAGTAAATTTGTCAGGCAGGAACGACCTCTCGTAAACCCATGCTGAGATTCATTAATCAAATTATGTTCTTCAAGGTGACTTCTGATAATATCAGCTATAATTGATTCTAATAATTTGCCTACTATAGACGTGAGGCTTATTGGACGGTAATTTGATGGAATGGACTTATCCCCTGATTTGAATATAGGAACTACATTAGCTATCTTCCACATCTCTGGCACAACACCAGTTAGGATGGACGTATTAAACACATTCGTTAATGGCTGACTAAGTTCCATTTTGCATTCTTTAAGTACCCTGGAAAACAACTCGTCGGGTCCCGGGGACTTATTTTGCTTCAGTTTATCTATCTGTTTGATAACCATGTCCCTCGTGACAGTAATATTAGTTAATTTGAATTCTTCAGGAACTGAATAATTGTTAATTTCTGGAATCTCATTTACGTCTTCTTGTGTAAAGACTGACAAAAATAGTCATTAAATAGAGAACACATTTCCAGTTCGTTATCCGTCAGCTGTCCATTCCCAATTTTCAGAGGTCCTACCTTTTCCCTCACCTTCGTCCTGTACACTTGAAAGAACCCTTTTGGATTAGTCTTTGATTCATTAGCAACCTTAATCTCATAGTCACGTTTAGCCTTTCTAATCCCCTTTTTACTTCTCTTTTCAACTGAACATATTGGTCAATAAGGTTAACATCTCCTCTTTTGATGCGCCTATAAATTCCTCTTTTCTCCCCTAATAAATGTTTTAGCCTCCTGTTAATCCATTTGGGATCGTTATTATTTGACCTAAATTCTCTCTGGGGAATAAACATACTCTGTGCACGTTGTACATTATTAAGAAACAAATCATAAACGCAGATCCCATCGTAATCGTTAGCTAGATTACCCCAGTCGAGATTAGACAGGTGTTCCCTAAGTCCAATATAATCGGCAGAACGAAAATCAGGAACTTTTACCGTATTATCCCTATTCTCGTACTCCCATGTAATATTAAAAGTAATGGATTTGTGATCACTAGCTCCAAGCTCTTCAGTGATCTCCAGATTATTTACAAGAGTTTCTTTATTTGACAAGACTAGGTCGAGCAAATTATTACCTCTGGTAGGCTCCGTCACACACTGCTTCAGAAAACAGTCCTGAACTACTTCCATAAAGTCACTGGACTCCAGATTACCGGTCAAAGAAGTCCAGTCAATTTGACTAAAGTTAAAATCCCCTACTAACACTACGTTATTGTGCCTAGAAGCCCTAACAATTTCGTCCCAAAGAAGTCTCCCTCTATCGTGATCCAAGCCTGGAGGTCGGTATATTACACCTAGAATCAGTTTTTCTTGACCTTCTAGAAACTCTACCCAAACAGATTCGTGGTCAGAAAAGTGGCAGATGCAGTTCAATGTAGATAAATGCAAGGTTCTGAAGCTCGGGAGTGTCCATAACCCAAGCACTTATAAGTTAAATAACGTAGAACTTAGCCATACAGATTGCGAGAAGGACTTGGGGGTGATGGTAAGCAGCAACCTTAAACCAAGACAGCAATGCCTAAGCGTACGTAATAAGGCAAATAGATTACTGGGATTTATATCAAAGTGTTAGCAACAGAAGTCCAGAGGTTATATTACAGCTTTATACATCATTAGTAAGGCCTCACCTAGATTACGCAGCTCAGTTCTGGTCTCCATATTACAGAATGGACATAAATTCGTTAGAAAACATTCAGCGTAGAATGACTAAATTAATACATAGCATTAGAAATCTGCCTTACGAAGAAAGATTGAAGACCCTAAAATTATATTCACTTGTAAGACGTAGAATGAGGGAGACATGATCGAGGTATACAAGTGGAAAATGGGTATTAACAAAGGGGATATAAATAAGGTCTTGAGGATATCTCTCCAAGAGAACCCGCAATAATGGATTCAAGTTAGATAAGTTTAGATTTAGAAAGGATATAGGAAAGTATTGGTTTGGAAATAGGGTAGTTGAGAGTGGAACAGTCTGCCTAGTAGGGTTATTGAAGCTAGGACCTTGGGTAGTTTCAAATTTAGGTTGGATAAATTCATGAGTGAGAGGGGTTGGATTTGAGTGGGACTCGCGCATGAGTGGGTAGAATTGTCAAAGCTTATTTCTTGGGTAGCATTGAAAATTGGGTTGAGCAAATATTCTGTTAGTTGGACGGATTGTGAAGGACCTGCCTAGTATGGGCCAACAGGCCTGCTGCAGTGTTCCTCCTTTCTTATGTTCTTATGTTCTTATGTACATTGAACTGCATCTGCCATTTATCTGACCAGGAATTGAGTTTGTCTAAATCCTCCTGAAGTTCCGTGACATCTACGTCTGAATCGATTATCCTACCTATCTTCGTGTCATCAGCGAATTTGCTCATATCACTAGTAATTCCCTCGTCAAGGTCATTTATATATACTATAAACAACATAGTTGTTTATAATATATTCAAGTGATTGAAGACCCTTAAATTACATTCACTTGTAAGACGAAGAATGAGGGGAGACACGATCGAGGTATATAAGTGGAAGATGGGTATTAATAAGGGGGATATAAATAAGGTCTTGAGGATATCTCTCCAAGAGAGAACCCGCAATAATGGATTCAAATTGGATAAGTTTAGATTTAGAAAGGATATAGGAAAATATTGGTTTGGAAATAGGGTAGTTGATGATAATATATTCAAATCAGGGATAAGTCCATTCCATCAAATTAGTTCCTATATTCAAATCGAGGATAAGTCCATTCCATCAAATTACCGTCCAATAAATCCTCACGTCTATAGTAGGTAAATTATTAGAATCAATTATAGCTGATATTATCAGAAGTCACCTTGAAGACCATAATTTGATTAATGAATCTCAGCATGGGTTTACGAGAGGTCGTTCTTGCCTGACAAATTTACTGACGTTTTCAATAAAACATTTGAGGCAGTAGACAGTGACAAAGAATAGGATATAGTTTACTTGGATTTCAGTAAGGCCTTCGATAGAGTACCTCACAAGAGACTCTTAAGAAGGTGGCAGCTCATGGTATAGGAGGTAAAGTTCTAGCATGGATAGAGGCATGGCTTACCAATAGAAAGCAGAGTTTCCATTAATGGGGTCAAATCTGAATGGAGATTAGTCACTAGTGGCGTTCCACAAGGATCAGTTTTAGGCCCATTGTTGTTCATAATTTACATAAATGACCTTGATGAAGGAATTGCAAGTGACATGAGTAAATTTGCTGATGATACAAAAATAGGCCGTATAATTCATTCTGAGGAGGATACCAATGAACTTGGGAGTCATGGTAAGCAGGAATCTAAAGCCAAGACAACAATGCCTAAGTGTGCAATAAGGCTAACAGATTACTAGGATTTATTTCAGAAGTATAAGCAACAGAAGTCCAAAAGTTATTTTACAGCTCTATACATCACTAGTGAGACCTCATTTGGATTATGCAGCTCAGTTTTGGTCTCCTTACTACAGGATAGATATAGATTCATTGGAGAACATACAAGAAGAATGACTAAAATGATTTACAGTATAAGAAATCTCCCGTATGAAGATAGACTTAGAGCGTTGAATCTCCACTCACTGGAGAGACGTAGAATGAGGGGAGATATCATCGAGGTGTACAAGTGGAAATAAATGGTATAAATACCGACACAATAAAAAAAAAAAAAACACATAAGCAGTATAATGTGATCCTTTATTGACAACGTTTCGCCCACGCAGGGGCTTTATCAAAGTCAAAACAGATCTACCTGGAAAATGAGCAACATGGAGATATATATAGGGTACAGTCAGGTGGAGAATGCTGGGTCAGGTGGAGAAAGCTGCATGTGAGTCTTAAAAGTATTGATAGTTAAAAACATAGTGTGACTTAAAGGACCTGCAGTGTACCATTCTTGATTCTAGGTGGGATAGCGTTTAAGAAGTTTCTTGGCAATAGGTTCAGCTATGTTGTAGAACCGTTGTTCTGGTTGAAGTTGTTGGAATACAGATGAGTGATGATTCTAGGATTCTTCGGTATTGCGTGTTGTCTTCTCTGGCGATGAGTCTTGGGTTTTTGTAGTTGATTAAATGGTTGTGTAAATTTCGGGGTTGAACACAGGCATTTCTTGAGTCGTCAGATCTGCCGTACTGGTGTTCTGAAATGCGTGTTTGTAGGTCTCTGGATGTTTCGGGCCCAAAGTATAATTTGCCAGCCATTACAAGGGATTGTGTATACCCCCGCCGTGGATTGAAGCTTTTCCTGTCTGTTACTGGTAATGTCCTTAATGGTGGTGGATGTGGAGGTGGATACTCGGAATGAGGTCTTAGAAAAATGTTGGAAACTTGTTTGGAAAGGAGTTGGTGGGAAGGACTATGTATCTCTTCTCAGCAGTGTCTTCTCTGGGTGTTGTTCAACCAGAACAACGGCTTCTACAACATAGCTGAACCTTTGCCAAGAAACTTCTTCAACGCTATCCCACCTAGAACTCAAGAATTACATGCAGGTCCTTTAAGTCACACTATGTTTTTACTATCACACTACTTTTAAGACTCAATGCAGCTTTCTCCACCTGACCCAGCATTCCACCTGGCTGTACCCCATATATATCTCCATGTTGCTCTTTCCAGGTAGATCTGTCTGTGACTCGATAAAGCCCACTGCGTGGGCGAAACTTGTCAATAAAGGATCACATTACTGCTTATGTGTTTTTTTCCCGGTGTACAAGTGGATGATGGGCATAAACAAAGGAGATATTAATAAAATACTGAGGATATCAGACCCAAATAAGAACCAGATAAACAGATAAATTTAGATTTAGAAAGGACATAGGCAAG
>WNWK01030604.1:0-17500 GCA_009830355.1 Cherax destructor
GAGGTCCCAGTTGTCAATGAATGTTACTGCATTTTCCTTAGAGTATTTGTCCAGCCAGCAATTGACACCAATTGCCCTGGACAACCATTCATTTCCAACTCCTCTCCTTGGCAAAATACCACATATGACAGGGTTCCCACCCTTCTTCCTAATTCTGTCTATTGCTGACCTATAGCTGCTAATCAGCTCCTTTCTCCTACGTCTGCCAACATCGTTGCCTCCAGCAAGGAGACAGATAATAGGATTGCTCCCATTACCTCTCATGATGTCGTCCAGACGGCTAACAATATCCTGCATCCCAGCCCCAGGATAACATACCCTCTGCCTCCTATTCCTATCCTTAAGACAAAATTCCCTATCCATAAACCTAATCTGACTATCCCCAACTAAAACAATGTTCTTACCTCGACTGGCGGTGTGCATGACGTTCTTGACGGTCTTTGTAGAGATGGTCTTCGCTGGGAGGTCTTCACATTCGTCTGATAACAAGGAAAAAGAGTTGCTGGTTTTCACAGCAGTCTCCTGGACCTTCTTCAACTTCAGCTTCGTCCCTTCAGATCAGACTAGCATCCATTCGTTGGTCTGATCATCGGCGACATTGTTCCGGGGATAATCCTTGCATATACCCTTCAATCATAAGAACATAAGAACATAAGAAAGGAGGAACACTGCAGCAGGCCTGTTGGCCCATACTAGGCAGGTCCTTCACAATCCGTCCCACTAACAGAATATTTGCTCAACCCAATTTTCAATGCTACCCAAGAAATAAGCTTTGACAATTCTACCCACTCATGCGCGAGTCCCACTCAAATCCAACCCCTCTCACTCATGAATTTATCCAACCTAAATTTGAAACTACCCAAGGTCCTAGCTTCAATAACCCTACTAGGCAGACTGTTCCACTCATCAACTACCCTATTTCCAAACCAATACTTTCCTATATCCTTTCTAAATCTAAACTTATCTAACTTGAATCCATTATTGCGGGTTCTCTCTTGGAGAGATATCCTCAAGACCTTATTTATATCCCTTTGTTAATACCCATTTTCCACTTGTATACCTCGATCATGTCTCCCTCATTCTACGTCTTACAAGTGAATGTAATTTTAGGGTCTTCAATCTTTCTTCGTAAGGAAGATTTCTAATGCTATGTATTAATTTAGTCATTCTACGCTGAATGTTTTCTAACGAATTTATGTCCATTCTGTAATATGGAGACCAGAACTGAGCTGCGTAATCTAGGTGAGGCCTTACTAATGATGTATAAAGCTGTAATATAACCTCTGGACTTCTGTTGCTAACACTTCTTGATATAAATCCCAGTAATCTATTTGCCTTATTACGTACGCTTAGGCATTGCTGTCTTGGTTTAAGGTTGCTGCTTTTCATCACCCCAAGTCCTTCTCCAATCTGTATGGCTAAGTTCTACGTTATTTAACTTATAAGTGCTTGGGTTATGGACACTCCCGAGCTTCAGAACCTTGCATTTATCTACATTGAACTGCATCTGCCACTTTTCTGACCACGAATTAAGTTTGTCTAAATCTTCCTGAAGTTCTATGACATCTATGTTTGAATCAATTATCCTACCTATCTTCGTGTCGTCGGCGAATTTGCTCATATCACTAGTAATTCCCTCATCAAGGTCATTGATATATATTATAAATAACAATGGGCCTAAGACTGATCCCTGTGGAACACCACTTGTTACAAGTCCCCATTCGGATTTAACCCCATTTATGCACACTCTCTGCTTCCTATTGGTGAGCCATGACTCGATCCATGACAGCACTTTTCCCCAATGCCATGAGCTGCCACTTTCTTTAACAGTCTCTGGTGCGGTACTCTATCAAAAGCCTTACTAAAGTCTAAATAAACAATATCGAATTCTTTATCGTGATCAACAGCCTCAAAAGCTTTACTGAAGAAGGTTAATAAATTAGATAGGCAGGAACGGCCCCTCGTGAATCCATGCTGGGTATCATTAATCAAATTATGGTTATCTAGATGGCTTCTAATAATATCAGCTATAATTGACTCTAGTAATTTGCCTACAATTGAGGTCAGGCTTATTGGGCGGTAGTTTGGCGGTAGTGACTTGTCCCCTGCTTTAAAAATAGGAATTACATTAGCCATCTTCCACATATCAGACACTACACCTGTTTGAAGAGATAAATTAAAAATGTTAGATATTGGTTCACAGAGTTCCATTTTGCATTCCTTAAGAACCCTTGCAAAAAGCTCATCAGGACCAGGCGATTTATTTTGTTTCAGTCGGTCCAGCTGTTTCATAATCATTTCGCTAGTGACTGTGATATTACATAATTTATCTTCTTCTGGGCCTCTGTAAAAATTAATTACTGGGATATTATTAATGTCTTCCTGTGTGAAAACCGAGAGAAAATAATTATTAAAAATAGAGCACATATCATTCTCCTTGTCAGTAAGATGCCCAAAGTTATTTTTAAGGGGACCTATCTTATCCCTAACTTTTGTTCTATAAACCTGGAAAAAACTTTTTGGGTTAGTTTTTTAATCCCTAGCAACTTTAATTTCATAGTCCCGTTTAGCTTTTCTTATTCCCTTTTTAACGTCCCTCTTAATGTCAGTATACTGATTTATAAGATGACCCTCACCTCTTTTTATGCGCCTATAAATTCCTTTCTTCTGCCCTAAAAGATATTTGAGCCTATTATTCATCCATTTTGGGTCATTTCTACTTGATCTAATTTCTTTATACGGGATAAATGTTCTTTGGGCAGCCTGTATAGTGTTAAGAAAACTGTCATATTGATACCTCTCTTCTTCACCCCAGTCCACAGTTGATAAGTGTTCTCTAAGTCCATTATAATCTGCTAAGCGAAAATCTGGGACCATTACTGAATTATCCCTACTATCATACATCCATTCAATGCTAAAGGTAATTGACTTGTGGTCGCTTGAGCCGAGTTCCTCTGTAATTTCTAAATTATTAACAAGGGTTTCCTTGCTTGCCAGAACCAAGTCAAGTAGGTTATTTCCCCTTGTAGGTTCTGTTACAAACTGCTTCAAAAAGCAATCCTGAACTACTAGCTTCTGTTAATTCCGCCTTAAATGGGAGATATAGCTGCTGGTAGTCTAGGGAAACCATCATCCAATCTCAGGTAGCTAAGAACGGAAGCACAGTAGAAAAGTCTTCACAGAACAAAGATGGTTCAGTCCACAGAGAGTACACTAGACACGTCCTCACTGAGCTACCCTATTTCCAAACCAATACTTTCCAAAATCCTTTCTAAATCTAAACTTATCTAATTTAAATCCAATATTGGGGGTTCTCTTTTGGAGAGATATCCTCAAGACCTTATTTATATCCCCTTTGTTAATACCCATTTTCAAATTGTATACCTCGATCATGTCTCCCCTCATTCTTTGTCTTACAAGTGAATGTAATTTTAGAGTCTTCAATCTTTCTTCATACGGAAGATTTCTAATGCTATGTATTAACTTAGTCATTCTACACTGAATGTTTTCTAACGAATTAATATCCATTCTGTAATATGGAGACCAGAACTGAGCTGCGTAATCTAGGTGAGGCCTTACTAATGATGTATAAAGCTGTAATATAACTGCTGGACTTCTGCTGCTAACACTTCTTGATATAAATCCCAGTAATCTGTTTGCCTTATTACGTACGCTTAGGCATTGCTGTCTTGGTTTAAGGTTGCTGCTTACCATCACCCCCAAGTCCTTCTCGCAATCTGTATGGCTAAGTTCTACGTTATTTAACTTATAAGTGCTTGGGTTATGGACACTCCCGAGCTTCAGAACCTTGCATTTATCTACATTGAACTGCATCTGCCACTTTTCTGACCACGAATTAAGTTTGTCTAAATCTTCCTGAAGTTCTATGACATCTATGTTTAAATCAATTATCCTACCTATCTTCGTGTCGTCGGCGAATTTGCTCATATCACTAGTAATTCCCTCATCAAGGTCATTGATATATATTATAAACAACAATGGGCCTAAGGCTGATCCCTGTGGAACACCACTTGTTACAAGTCCCCATTCGGATTTAACCCCATTTATGCACACTCTCTGCTTCCTATTGGTGAGCCATGACTCGATCCATGACAGCCCTTTTCCCCCAATGCCATGAGCTGCCACTTTCTTTAACAGTCTCTGGTGTGGTACTCTATCAAAAGCCTTACTAAAGTCTAAATAAACAATGTCGAATTCTTTATCGTGATCAACAGCCTCAAAAGCTTTACTAAAAAAGGTTAATAAATTAGATAGGCAGGAACGGCCCCTTGTGAATCCATGCTGAGTATTATTAATCAAATTATAGTTATCTAGATGGCTTCTAATAATATCAGCTATAATTGACTAATAATTTGCCTACAATTGAGGTCAGGCTTATTGGGCGGTAATTTGACGGTAGTGACTTGTCCCCTGCTTTAAAAATAGGAATTACAATAGCCATCTTCCACATATCAGACACTACACCTGTTTGAAGAGATAAATTAAAAATGTTAGCTAATGGTTCACAGAGTTCCATTTTGCATTCCTTAAGAACCCTTGAAAAAAGTTCACCAGGACCCGGTGATTTATTTTGTTTCAGTCGGTCTACTTGTTTCATAGCCATTTCACTAGTGACTGTGATATTACATAATTTTTCTTCTTCTGGGCCTCTATAAAAATTAATTACTGGGATATTATTAATGTCTTCCTGTGTGAAAACCGAGAGAAAATAATGATTAAAAATAGAGCACATATCATTCTCCTTGTCAGTAAGATGCACAGAGTTATTTTTAAGGGGACCTATCTTATCCCAAACTTTTGTTCTATAAACCTGGAAAAAACTTTTGGGGTTAGTTTTTGAATCCCTAGCAACTTTAATTTCATAGTCCCATTTAGCTTTTCTTATCCCCATTTTAACGTCCCTGTTAATGTCAGTACAGTGGTCCCTCGGTTTTCGCCGAAAATTCGTTCCAGAATGCTGCTCAAGTGCCATTACCGAATGAATTTACTTCCTTAAGAAATAATGTCACGTAGGTTAGTCTATTTCAGACCCCCAAAAATACACTTGCAACAGCACTTACGAAAATACACTTACATAAATGTTCGAGTTTGGAGATGCACGAAAACCGAGGGACCTTATGTGCCTATAAATTCCTTTCTTCTGCCCTAAAAGATATTTGAGGCTGGTATTCATCCATTTTGGGTCATTTCTAATTGATCTAATTTCTTTATATGGGATAAATGTTCTTTGGGCAGCCTGTATAGTGTTAAGAAAGCTGTCATATTGATAGCTCTCTTCGTTATCCCAGTCCACAGATGATAAGTATTCCCTAAGCCCATTATAATCTGTTAAACGAAAATCTGGAACTCTTACTGAATTATCCCTACTATCATACATCCATTCAATGCTAAAGGTAATTGACTTGTGGTCGCTTGTGCCGAGTTAGTCTGTAATTTCTAAATTATTAACAAAGGTTTCTTTGTTTGCCAGAACCAAGTCAAGTAGGTTATTTCCCCTTGTAGGTTCTGTCACAAACTGCTTCAAAAAACAATCCTGAACTACTTCTAAAAAGTCGTTAGATTCTAAATTCCCAGTCAAGAAATTCCAATCAATCTGACTAAAGTTAAAGTCCCCTAGAATTACTACGTTATCGTGCCTTGTGGCCTTAACAATTTCCTCCCAAAGTAGTATCCCTTGTTCCCTATCGAAGTTTGGAGGACGGTAAATCACGCCTAAAATCACTTTTTCACACCCCTGTGAAAATTCTATCCAGACAGACTCTGTATGTGTTATTTCAGACTTTATACCCGTTTTTATGCAACAATTTAAATGATCACGGACATAGAGTGCCACCCCACCCCCCTTCCCGATACTTCCATCTACTTGGAACAATTTAAAACCCTGAATGTGACATTCGGCAGGCATGTCCCGATTTTTCATATTAAACCATGTCTCAGTTATTGCAAAAACATCAATATTACCAGTACTTGCAACTAATCTCAACTCGTCCATCTTATTCCTAGCACTACGACTATTGGTGTAATATACATTTAAAGACCCTCCTTTCTCTTTACCCTTCTTGCTCATTTCTGTTTTTCCACTATACCTATTACTGTCCTTGTCACCTAGTGCCATTGGCTTCCAAGTATCCACCTTATTCTGAAGGAGGGGTGTAAATGTTGCAGTTTTATAACTGTAGTGTAAAGCACCCTTCTGGCAAGACAGTGATGGAGTGAATGATGATGAAAGTTTTTCTTTTTCGGGCCACCCTGCCTTGGTGGGAATCGGCCGATGTGTTAATAAAATAAAAAAAAAATACTAGTTTCCCTAGAACTCATAATATTACTACACTGGGACTTCACTGTTTTTCCCTCAAAACCCATACCACTAACTTTTTCTAGTTTAAAGCTCTAACAGCTCCCTCCACTGCAGTTGCCAGTGCCCCCACCCCAGACCTGGATAAGTGAACCCCATCCCTGGCATACATGTCATTTCTTCCATAGAAGAGGTCCCAGTTGTCAATGAATGTTACTGCATTTTCCTTAGAGTATTTGTCCAGCCAGCAATTGACACCAATTGCCCTGGACAACCATTCATTTCCAACTCCTCTCCTTGGCAAAATACCACATATGACAGGGTTCCCACCCTTCTTCCTAATTATGTCTATTGCTGACCTAAACCTGCTAGTCAGGTCCTCACTCTTACGTCTGCCAACATCGTTGCCTCCAGCACTGAGACAGATAATAGGATTGCTCCCATTACCTCTCATGAAGTCGTCCAGATGGCTAACAATATCCTCCATCCCAGCCCCAGGAAAGCAAACCCTCTGTCTCCTACTTCTATTTTTCAAGCAGAAGGCTCTATCCATGTACCTAATCTGACTATCCCCAACAAGAACAATGTTCTTACCTTCCTTGGTGTCGTTCGTCGTGATGTTCCCAGTAGTCGACTCACATTCATCGGGTAACACGGAGAATCGGTTCGATGTTTCCACAACAGTTTCCTGGATCTTCGTTGATTCTACCTCTCCATCCGTCCTTTTGATCCTTAACTTTGTCCCATGCATTCCAGCCACTGTCCAGGTTCCTTTCTTGGCTTGAGGATTCTCAACAGGAGGATTACTACGAATCCTCTTGTTTTCCTCAGTCAGTCGCTGTATCTCAAGCTTAGCTACCCTCAGTTCTTCCTTCAGCTGCTGGTAGAGTTGCTCAAGAGAGAACATCTTGTTCAGATTCACAGAGAGCACACAAGACACGTCTTCACAGATCTAAGTACCGGTCACCACACTATACTTATCTAAGCTATTTATAAAACTACACAAGGTTTTAGCTTCTATGACGGTACTCGGGAGCTTGTTCCACTCATCCACAACTCTATTACCAAACCAGTGCTTCCCTATATCCTTTCTAAATCTAATTTTTTCCAACTTAAAACCACTGAGGGCATCGAGGGCTTAGTACCAAACTTGCACACAAAAATCACTCCCTACGAAAGCATAAGACTCGGCAGACGATGCAACATCCCCCCAATGAAAAGCAGGGGTGCCACTAGCACGTTCAGAGACAACACTAAGTGTCAGGGGCCCAAGACTGTTCAACTGCCTCCCAGCGTACATAAGGGGGATTACCAATAGACCCCTGGCTGTCTTCAAGCAGGAACTGGACAGGCACCTAAAGTTGGTACCTGACCAGCCAGGCTGTGGTTCGTACGTTGGACTGCGTGCGGCCAGCAGTAACAGCCTGGTTGATCAGGCTCTTGTCCAACAGGAGGCCTGGTCACAGACCGGGCCGCGGGGGCGTTGACCCCTGGAATTCTCTCCAGGTAGACTCCAGGTAGATTGCTGCGAGTCCTGACTTGGCTAGATATTTTCATCACGCTATTTACATCCCCTTTATTTATTCCTGTTTTCCATTTATACACCTTTATAATACCCCCCCCCCTCTAATTCTATGCCTTTCTAGAGATTGCAGATTCAGTGCCCTCAGTCTATCCTCGTAGGATAGACAGTGCCCTCAGTCTATTCTCGTAGGATAGACAGTGCCCTCAGTCTATCCTCTTAGGAAAGACTTCTGATACATGGGATCAACTTTATCATCCTCCTTTGTACTTTTTCCAGCGTATTTATGTCCATTCTGTAATACGGTGACCAGAACTGTGCAGCATTTATGTCCATTCTATTGGTGTGAGATGGACCTGCATGATATGGGCCAGCAGACCTGCTGCAGTGCTCCTTCTAATACGGTGACCAGAACTGTGCAGCATGAGGCCTAACCAACGATATAGACTTGAAGAACAACCTGAGGACTCCTGTTTATACTTCTTGATGTGAAGCCAAGAATTCTATTCGCTTTATTACTAACATTTAGGCACTGTTGTTTTGGTGTTAGATCACTGCTACCTAGAACTACAAAATCTTCTTCACAATCAGTGATATTTAGATCTATGTACATTATTTAGTTTATAAGTGTCATGGTCATTTAACTTTCCAGCGCTTAGAACTTTGTATGTATGTTAAAGTGCGTCTGTCAGTTCTCCCACCACTGTGTCAGTTCTACCACTGTGTCAGTTCTCCGACCACTGTGTCAGTTCTCCGACCACTGTGTCAGTTCTCCGACCACTGTGTCAGTTCTCCGACCACTGTGTCAGTTCTCCGGCCACTGCGTCAGTCTATACAGGGCTCCTGGGGCACTCTAGCGTCCTCGTCAGAATAAATTCGACGACTCTGAGCCTGGACTCGATGTGTTTAGAAATCTTGAGAAAAATTCTGTATATTCCTTCACCAGGAAGTCACATACAGTTGAACCTCTGGTCACGAACGCTTCCGAACACAAACAAATCGGTTCACGACCAGAAAATTAGGTTTGGGTCACGACCAAATCGGGTTGCGACCAGAGTTTTGGAACGAATTATGGTCGTGACCAGAGGTTCCACCGTACTTCCCAAGAGACATGAAAACAGCATCAGAGGCTCTTCCAAAAACCCGTTTAAAAATCAGTTCCGGAGCTTTATTATCAGTCTATGAGGGTAAGAATCAGTCTTAGAGAATTAAGACTGATACCAGGTATCAATTAAGAGGTCTGGATTTGTACAAGAGGACTTCAAGTCATTGAAGACTTGGGAATGGTTTTGAATTCTATGGAAAGACGTAGATATGATAGAGGAGTATACCTGGAGGGTGTTTCGGGGGTCAACGCCCCCGAGGCCCGGTCCATGACCAGGCCTCGTGCTGGATCAGGACCTGATCAACCAGGCTGTTACTGCTGGTCGCACGTAAACCAACGTAGGAATCACAGCCCGGCTGGTCAAGTACTGTCTTTAAGTGTCTGTCCAGTTCCCTCTTGAAGACAACCTGGGTGTTGAAGACAGTCAGGGGTGTTGAAGATAGTCAGGGGTGTTGAAGACAGTCAGGGGTCTTGAAGACAGTCAGGGGTCTTGAAGACAGTCAGGGGTGTTGAAGACAGTCAGGGGTCTTGAAGACAGTCAGGGGTCTTGAAGACAGTCAGGGGTCTTGAAGACAGTCAGGGGTCTTGAAGATAGCTAGGGGTGTTGAAGACAGCCAGGGGTCTTGAAGACAGTCAGGGGTCTTGAAGACAGTCAGGGGTCTTGAAGACAGCCAGGGGTATTGAAGACAGTCAGGGGTCTTGAAGACAGTCAGGGGTCTTGAAGACAGTCAGGGGTCTTGAAGACAGCCAGGGGTCTTGAAGACAGTCAGGGGTCTTGAAGACAGCCAGGGGTCTTGAAGACAGCCGGGGGTGTTGAAGACAGTCAGGGGTCTTGAAGACAGTCAGGGGTTTTGAAGACAGTCAGGGGTGTTGAAGACAGTCAGGGGTGTTGAAGACAGTCAGGGGTCTTGAAGACAGCCAGGGGTCTTGAAGACAGCCAGGGGTCTTGAAGACAGTCAGGGGTCTTGAAGACAGTCAGGGGTCTATTGGTAATCCCTCGTACGTATGCTGGGAGGCAGGTGAACAGTCTTGGGCCCCTGACACTAATTGTGTTGTCTCTTAGCGTACATTCCTTTTCATTGGAGGAAATTATAAGTGGAACAGAGGGTATAAATAATTTTATGTTAGGAGGAGCACTGCAAGAGGCCTACTTGCCCATACTAGACAGGTCCTTCTCAAACCCAACCCAGCTTACAGAAATATTTGGCTAACCTATTTTCAATGTTAGCTAAGCAATACGCTTTGACAGGACTAGTAGTGATGGTTCAAAGTCGGAGAAATTTAGATTTAGAGAGGATATGGAAAGGTGTGGTTTGGTGGAGGTGGACTTGCCTAGCATGGGCCAGTAGACCTGCTGCTGCTCCTTGTCTTCACCTGTTTAGGGTTGAGGTGATGAGGGTACCTGAGGACTATTTTTGAGGGTCACCGTTTCCGCGCCCCCGCCCCTCGCCACCCTCCCCGCGCCCCATGCCACCCGACCCGCGCCCCTTGCCACCCTCCCCGCGCCCCTCGCCACCCTCCCCGCGCCCCTCGCCACCCTCCCCGCGCCCCTCGCCACCCTCCCCGCGCCCCTCGCCACCCTCCCCGCGCCCCTCGCCACCCGACCCGCGCCCCTTGCCACCCGACCCGCGCCCTCGCCACCCGACCCGCGCCCTCGCCACCCGACCCGCGCCCCTTGCCACCCGACCAGCACCCTTGCCACCCGACCCGCGCCCCTCGCCACCGACCGCGCCCTCGCCACCCGACCCGCGCCCCTTGCCACCCTCCCCGCGCCCCTTGCCACCCGACCCGCGCCCCTCGCCACCCGACCCGCGCCCCTTGCCACCCGACCCGCGCCCCTCGCCACCCGACCCGCGCCCCTCGCCACCCGACCCGCGCCCCTCGCCACCCGACCCGCGCCCCTCGCCACCCGACCCGCGCCCCTTGCCACCCGACCCGCGCCCTCGCCACCCGACCCGCGCCCTTGCCACCCGACCCGCACCCTTGCCACCCGACCCGCGCCCTCGCCACCCGACCCGCGCCCCTCGCCACCCGACCCGCGCCCCTTGCCACCCGACCCGCGCCCCTCGCCACCCGACCCGCGCCCCTCGCCACCCGACCCGCGCCCCTCGCCACCCGACCCGCGCCCCTCGCCACCCGACCCGCGCCCCTCGCCCAGGGTCCATGGTCCAGACCACTGTCACCATCTTTATTGACCTTCATGCCTAAGATATGTTTTAAAATACTCCCCAGCAACCTCCCACTAACCTCCCCACTAACCTCCCCACTAACCTCCCCACTAACCTCCCCACTAACCTCCCCACTAACCTCCCCACTAACCTCCCCACTAACCTCCCCACTAACCTCCCCACTAACCTCCCTACTAACCTCCCCACTAACCTCCCCACTAACCTCCCTACTAACCTCCCCACTAACCTCCCCATTAACATCCCCAATAACCTCCCCACCAACCTCCACTGCACCCTCCTTACCATCCTCCCCTCACCACCAACCTTCCCTCTCAACCAACCTTCCCTCCCCACCAACCTTCCCTCCCCACCAACCTTCGCTCCCCACCAAGCTCCTCTTCCCCACCAAACTCCCCTCCCCACCCCACCAATCACCCCACCATCTTCCCCCACTAACATCCCCACCCCACCATCCTCGAAGCCCACCAACCTCCTCTCTCCAGCACCTTCCCCTCCCCAGCACCCTCCCCAGCATCCTCCCCAGGGTGGAGGTCAGGGGAGAGAACACTAAGCTCTCTAAGACACAGTGACAATGGTAATATTGGTCTCCCAGAAGGAAGACACGGAGGAACCTCCCCACCATCTCCCCAACCACCCCCTCACCCCTTCCTTCCTTCTTCCTCCCTCATTTCCCAATTTATTTCTATCACCCCTCTCCATTCTTCGGCTATTCCTCCCACAGGTAGAATATATATAGAAGATAAAGAAGGGAAGAGGAATAAATCCCCCAAGGGTGCCAAATCCCCCCCCCCCAGGGCGCCAAATCCCCGCCGCCAGAATCTCAAGTCCGCCAAAATCCCGCTAGAAATATTGGCGGCGGCGTGGCGGGAGCAGTGCGGGGATTACCGCCTCATTACCGCCTTCCTACAAACAAGGATCAACTTGTCCGTTTCCCCTCTGCCCCGTCACTGCTCCTTTACCTTCACGCCCGTGTGGGCGTGCACACGGGCGTGCGGGCGCCCACGTGCATGCATGAGTGCCCACACGGGCGTATAGGAGCCCACACAGGCCCGTAGGGGGTTACATACGCCCATATAACACACGCCCTTGCAAGTACGCCCACATTTCCCGCCAGTTTTTCCCCGTCAATTTTCCCCTCCTACTTTCCCCGCCAATTTTCACCTGCTAGTTTCCCTGCCAATTTCCCTGCTACTTTCCCCGCTAATTTTCCCCTGCTAGTTTCCCCGCCAATTTTCCCCTGCTAGTTTCCCCGCCAATTTTCCTGCTAGTTTCCCCAATTTTCCCTGCTAGTTTCCCGCCAATTTTCCCTGCTAGTTTCCCGCCAATTTTCCCTGCTAGTTTCCCTGCCAATTTTCCCTGCTAGTTTCCCCGCCAATTTTCCCCTGCTAGTTTCCCCGCCAATTTTCCCCTGCTAGTTTCCCCGCCAATTTTCACCTGCTAGTTTCCCCCACCAATTTTCCCCTGTTAGTTTCCCCGCCACCTCCAGATATACCTCGCCTCTTCCCTCCTCCCGCAACCGCCCCTCGCAGCCCTTACCCTCGCAGCCCCTACCCCCGCAGTCCCCTACTTTGCAGCGCCTTACCCTGCAGCCCTCTACCCTGCAGCCCTCTACCCTCAGCAGCCCCTACCCCGCAGTCCCCTACTTTCGCAGCCCTTACCCTCGCAGCCCCTACCCTCGCAGCCCCTACCCTAGCAGCCCTCTACCCTTGCAGCCCCCTACCCTAGCAGCCCTCTACCCTCGCAGCCCTCTACCCTTGCAGCCCCTACCCCGCAGTCCCCTACCTTCGCAGCCCCTTCACCTTCTGCAGCCCCTTACCCTAGCAGCCCTCTACCCTTGCAGCCCCTACCCTAGCAGCCCTCTACCCTTGCAGCCCCCTACCCTAGCAGCCCTCTACCCTTGCAGCCCCCTACCCTAGCAGCCCTCTACCCTAACATGTTCTCGTTCATGGTCTTGTCATTATTATTATTATTATTATTATTATTATTATTATTATTATATTATTATTATTATTGTTGTTATTATTATTATTATTATTATTATTATTGTTATTATTATATTATTATTATTATTATTATTATTATTATTATTATTATTATTATTATTATTATTAGGTTATCATCATTCCTTAGAGGAGGAGGTTAGTGCCAGTTCTTGGGATCAAGAGCCCCTCCTGACCGGCATAAAAGACAACTGGAAAAAGAGAATAAGAAGATAAAAAAAAACCGGCCGCGTTTTAGAGAAGGTTTTGTCAGGTTTAAGATTCAGCCGTCGACTCACTCAGAAATGTAATCCTTTCTCAGCAATGTAATCCTTGCCTCAGCAGTGTAATCCTTGTCTCAGGTAACGTCATCCTTGTCTGGGTAATGTAATCCCTGTCTGGGATAACGTCATCCTTGTAATTTAATCCGTATATAACGAAGTGGAAGTGACCACCGGTGAAGTCTGGCGGGTTTTGTTGGGGGTTTATAGGGCGAGTGACGGCTTGCACCGTATGCACGCCTTATAGCCCTCCAGGTGTGGTGACGGCTTTGGCCTTAGTCCGGCCGTCTGGTCTCTGCTTATAACGTTCGTTTCTCGACGTTTTACTGGTCTTAAGACTGTAACTTGGTGTTTGTGTGTGTGTGTGTGTGTGTGTGTGTGTGTATTTCTTTTGTATTTTGCTTCCTGTTGGGGGTTCTATAAAGCGAGTGACAGCTTGCACCGTATGCCGCCCTTGTAACCCTCCAGGTGTGGAAGGATACATTGTAATACATGGTAATACACTGTAACACACACACACAGGATTTCTCTTTCAGGGACGGGCAATCCTGTGTCACAAACTTACTGGAGTTCTATGACAGGGTGACAGCAGTAAGACAAGAGAGAGAGGGGTGGGTAGATTGCATATTCTTGGACTGTAAGAAGGCGTTTGACACAGTTCCTCACAAGAGATTAGTGCAAAAGCTGGAGGACCAGACAGGTATGACAGGAAAGGCACTGCAATGGATCAGGCAATACCTGACAGGAAAGCAACAACGAGTCATGGTACGTGACGAGGTGTCGAGCAGGGTTCCACAAGGGTCAGTCCTAGGACCGTTGTGTCGAATGGGATTCCACAAGGGTCAGTCCTAGGACCAGTGCTGTTTCTGGTATATGTGAAAGACATGACAGAAGGGATAGACTCAGAAGTGTTCCTGTTTCTAAATTATGTGAAGTTAATGAGGATAATACAAGTGATCGAGGATCAGGCAGGACTACAAAGGGATCTGGACGGGCTGGAAGCCTGGTCCATTAAGTGGCTTCTGGAGTTCAACCCCACCAAGTGCAAAGTCATGAAGATTGGGGAAGGTCAAAGAAGACCGCAGACAGAGTACTGTCTAGGGTGCGAAAGACTACAAACTTCACTCAAGGAAAAGGATCTTCGGGTGAGTATAATACCGAGCACATCTCCTGAGGCGCACATCAACCAGATAACTGCTGCAGCATATGGGCGCCTAGCAAACCTAAGAATAGCGTTCCGATACCTCAGTAAGGAATCGTTCAAGATTCTGTACACCGTGTACATCAGACACTGTACACCGTGTACGTCAGACACTGTACACCGTGTACGTCAGACACTGTACACCGTGTACGTTAGAAACTGTACACCGTGTACGTCAGACACTGTACACCGTGTACGTCAGACACTGTACATCGCGTGTCAGACACTGTATACCGTGTACATCAGACACTGTACACCGTGTACGTTAGACACTGTACACCGTGTACGTCAGGCCCATACTGGAGTATGCAGTACCAGTTTGGAACCCACACCTGGTCAAGCACGTCAAGAAATTAGAGAAAGTGCAAAGGTTTGCAACAAGACTAGTCCCGGAGCTAAGGGGAATATCCTACGAAGAAAGGTTAAGGAAATCAACCTGACGACACTGGAGGACAGGAGGGTTAGGGAGGACATGATAACAACATATAAAATACTGAGAGGAATTGATAAGGTCGATAGGGACAGAATGTTGCAGAGATGTGACACAGGAACAAGGGGACACAGTAACAAGGGGACACAGCAACAAAGGGACACAGTAACAAGGGGACACAGCAACAAAGGGACACAGCAACAAGGGGACACAGCAACAAGGGGTCACAACAACAAGGAGACACAGCAACAAAGGCATACAACAACAAGGGGACACAACAAAAAGGGGACACAGCAACAAGGGGACACAGTAACAAGGGAACACAGCAACAAGGAGACACAGCAACAAGGGGACACAGCAACAAGGGGACACAGCAACAAGGGGACACATCAACAAGGGGACACAGCAACAAGGGGACACAGCAACAATGGGACACAGCAACAAAGGCATACAACAACAAGGGGACACAGCAAGAAGAAACACATCAACAAGGGGACACAGCAACAAGGGGACACATCAACAAGGGGACACAGCAACAAGGGGACACAGCAACAAGGGAACACAGCAACAAGGGAACACAGCAACAAGGGGACACAACAACAAGGGGACACAGCAACAAGGGGTCACAACTGGAAGTTGAAGACTCAGATGGGTCACAGGGATGTTAGGAAGTATTTCTTCAGTCACAGAGTTGTCAGGAAGTGGAAAAATCTGGAGAGTGATGTGGTGGAGGCAGGAACCATACATAGCTTTAAGAAGAGGTATGATAAAGCTCACTGAACAGGGAGAGAGAGTGGACCTAGTAGCGACCAGCGAAGATGCGGGGCTCAGGAGCTGTGAACCGACCCCTGCAACCACAAATAGGTGAGTACACATGCACACACACACACGCATTTCTGCCAGAGTCACGTCCTTGTAAAAAAAAATGTATATTTAGACTCACATTTTTTATCTATTGCTCTGAATCTGATGAAAAACAGAATAACACCCGATGTAAAATATTGATGTATTTGATGATTCTACGACGGTGTGAAAAATATAAAAGTCTGGGTGGAAATGTGGAGGATGGGGGAGAGTGAGTTTGTGAGGGAGGGATGTGGTTCATGAATATCCATCAACATCCAGGACATCATCCACTTGTAGTGGCCAGGATGTGGTCCAGCATGATACCAACATCCCCAACCACCACCACACCACCATAACAACACCACAATAACCACTTCACCACCATCACAACACACCCACCACCACCACTTATCCATCAACATCCACCACATCATCTACTTGTAGTGGCGAGGATGTGGTCCAACATAACACCAACTTCCCCAACCACTACACCACTACCACCACCACACCACCACCACCACCACAGCCACCACCACAATAACCACTTCACCACCATCACAACACACCCACCACCACCACTTATATCCACTTGTATCCACTTGTAGTGGCGAGGATGTGGTCCAGCAACATCCTCAAACACCACACCACCACCACCACACCACCACACCCCACCACCACCACCTCCACCATACCACCACAACACCACCACAACCACCACCACAGCACCTCAATAACCACTTCACCACCATCACAACACACCCACCACATCCACTTATATCCATCAACATCCAGCACATCATCCACTTGTAGTGGCGAGGATGTGGTCCAACATAACACCAACATCCCCAACCACCACACCACCACCACCATACCACCACAACCCCACCACAACCCCACCACAACACCACAATATCCACTTCACCACCATCACAACACACCCACCACCACCACTTATATCCATCAACATCCAGCACATCATCCACTTGTAGTGGCCAGGATGTGGTCCAACAAAACACCAACATCCCCAAACACCACACCACCACCACCACCACAACCCCACCACAACCACCACCACAACAACCCCACCACAACCACCACCACAACAACCCCACCACAACCACCACCACAACAAGATTTATAGCGCCAGTGAAATGAATTTCTGATATGAAAGGAGAGAGAGCTATCGTGGTGAAAATAACTACAGTATTGAACAGATCTATATGATACGCTGCCTGGCCCACACCTGTTGTTTACGACACTCTTATAGAAAAGCTATACCTGGCTTCCGTCTTCCCGTTTTTCGCCCTTCTGTTTAATCGCTGTTGTTTGTTGGGGTTAACGGTGTATGGGTATTAGCCACCGGAAGCCTTGTGCTTCCGGCGGGTCTTGGGATAGCGTTATCGCGGGTATCGAAGCGGGGGTGGCCTTTTAGCAAGCCGTTGGAGACGGGGGGGTAAATGACCGATACAACGGCCACGTAAACAAACGGCCGTTGAACAGAAGGGCTTCCCCCAAAAAAAAATCGCTTTTCAACAGCTTTTTCTGGACATGAATTTTGGCAAATCTGTCGCAATTTACACCTACTGGCCTGATGTTGCTAGCCGGCTCCTGTTGCACGAGCAACGGTCACA
>WNWK01030604.1:20000-23373 GCA_009830355.1 Cherax destructor
GAGTCCCCTTGTTGCTGAGTCCTCTTGTTGCTGAGTCCTCTTGTTGTTGTGTCCCCTTGTTGCTGAGTCCCTTGTTGCTGAGTCCCTTGTTGCTGGTCTCCTTGTTGCTGAGTCCCTTGTTGCTGTGTCCCTTGTTGCTGAGTCCCTTGTTGCTGAGTTCTCTTGTTGCTGTGTCCCCTTGTTGCTGAGTCTCCTTGTTGCTGAGTCTCCTTGTTGCTGTGTCCCCTTGTTGCTGAGTCCCCTTGTTGCTGAGTTCTCTTGTTGCTGTGTCCCCTTGTTGCTGTGTCCCCTTGTTGCTGAGTCTCCTTGTTGCTGAGTCTCTTGTTGCTGTGTCCCCTTGTTGCTGTGTCCCCTTGTTGCTAAGTCCCTTGTTGCTGAGTCCTCTTGTTGTTGTGTCCCCTTGTTGCTGAGTCCCCTTGTTGCTGAGTCCCTTGTTGCTGAGTCCCTTGTTGTGTGTCCCCTTGTTGCTGGTCCCTTGTTGCTGAGTCCCCTTGTTGCTGAGTCCCCTTGTTGTTGTGTCCCCTTGTTGCTGAGTCCTCTTTTTGCTGAGTCCCTTGTTGCTGAGTCCTCTTGTTGCTGAGTCCTCTTGTTGTTGTGTCCCCTTGTTGCTGAGTCCCCTTGTTGCTGAGTCCTCTTGTTGCTGAGTCCTCTTGTTGTTGTGTCCCCTTGTTGCTGAGTCCCCTTGTTGCTGAGTCCCCTTGTTGTTGTGTCCCCTTGTTGCTGAGTCCCCTTGTTGCTGAGTTTTCTTGTTGCTGTGTCCCCTTGTTGCTGTGTCCCCTTGTTGCTGAGTCTCCTTGTTGCTGAGTTCTCTTGTTGCTGTGTCCCCTTGTTGCTGAGTCTCCTTGTTGCTGAGTCTCCTTGTTGCTGTGTCCCCTTGTTGCTGAGTCTCCTTGTTGCTGAGTCCCCTTGTTGCTGTGTCCCCTTGTTGCTGAGTCCCCTTGTTGCTGAGTTCTCTTGTTGCTGTGTCCCCTTGTTGCTGAGTCTCCTTGTTGCTGAGTCTCCTTGTTGCTGTGTCCCCTTGTTGCTGAGTCCCCTTGTTGCTGAGTTCTCTTGTTGCTGTGTCCCCTTGTTGCTGTGTCCCCTTGTTGCTGAGTCTCCTTGTTGCTGAGTCTTCTTGTTGCTGTGTCCCCTTGTTGCTGTGTCCCCTTGTTGCTGAGTCTCCTTGTTGCTGTGTCCCCTTGTTGCTGAGTCTCCTTGTTGCTGAGTCCTCTTGTTGCTGTGTCCTCTTGTTGTTGTGTCCTCTTGTTGCTGAGTCTTCTTGTTGCTGTGTCCTCTTGTTGCTGAGTCTTCTTGTTGCTGTGTCCTCTTGTTGCTGTGTCCTCTTGTTGTTGTGTCCTCTTGTTGCTGAGTCTCCTTGTTGCTGAGTCCTCTTGTTGCTGTGTCCTCTTGTTGTTGTGTCCTCTTGTTGCTTAGTCCTCTTGTTGCTGTGTCCTCTTGTTGTTGTGTCCTCTTGTTGCTGAGTCTTCTTGTTGCTGTGTCCTCTTGTTGCTGTGTCCTCATGTTGTTGTGTCCTCTTGTTGCTGAGTTCTCTTGTTGCTGAGTCCCCTTGTTGCTGTGACCGATTGTTCCTGTGTCCCCTTGTTTCTGTGTCCCCTTGTTGCTGAGTCCTCTTGATGCTGAGTCCCCTTGTTGCTGTGTCACATCTGGAACATCCTGTCTCTGTCCACCTTGTCCATTCCTATCAGTATTTTATATGTCGTTATCATATCATCCCCTGTCCCTCCTGTCCTCCAGTGTCATCAGGTCGATTTCCCTTAACGTCTCCTCGTTGGACATGCCACTTAGCCCCGAGACTAGTCTTGCAACAATTCTTCTAGGTGCTCCATCAGTCCCACGTATATATATATATATATATATATATATATATATATATATATATATATATATATATATATATATATATATATATATATATATATATATATATATATATATATATATATATATATATATATATATATATATATATATATATGTAATATATATATGTATATATATATATGTATATATATATATATATATATATATATTATATATATATATATATATATATATATATAATATATATATATATATATATATATATATATATATATATATATATATATATATATATATATATATGTATTTATTTTTATTTTACGTGTTTTCTTTTATTTACCTTCAAGAAGATACTAATATAAACTTCAAATATTTTTACCTGATTGCCACATTCTTCACTAAATTAATTAACCAAACTTACCCAAAACGAAAAATTCCTTTATTCTTCAACATTTATCGCTCGTGAGTCCTTTGCTATCACTTATTAATTTGGAAATAACATAAAAAATGCCTGGCGCGATGATTGACTGGCAGAAGACGTCATAAAACAAGATGGAGGCTTGATATCAAAGGAGGAGAAAAAATTCCCATAAAAATGAACATTCTGGCGTCCAGATAAGTGAACAAAGATTATTATTTATATGGTTATAAAGCAATAATAATATCGCAAGTCTTCTTTAAGAGAAAATATTATTAAATTCGTTTTTTAAGTTATACTAGCATAAAAAATTTGTGCTCGTGTTTTGAATATAATATTGATAATTAAGAATTTCAATCGTTCGTTCGTCTTGGAATAGTAGTTAGACGGAAAAGGTTTTTTCCCGGACTTTTTTTTCTCCTTCAGTTCTTCCTCCCCCGGGCTTTTTTTCCCCCCCTGTCCCCACTTCCCCCCCCCCAGTGGGTCCTTACCGGAGTCTGAACTGAATGTTTAAAAAACGGGATAATTTACCATATTTTTTTAAAAGGGTGGACCGGTAAGCCAGCGGAAGGTCTCGACAGATGACCAAAAGCTCCACCGGCAGTCATCATCTGATTAAAACCCCGGGCAGAAACACTTGTCCTGGGTTTTCCCGGGGCAAACCTTATTTTTTATTTGGGGTTTAAACTGGGGAGACCAGGTCTTGTTTAAGTTACATTGTTTATAAAAATACAAGTACCTAAACTGTCATACATAGTGTACATTACCTTCAGGATAACCCAAAAAAGTCAAACCATTGTGATCCTTGATTTATTACCATCATGGGCCTTGACTTATTACCATCGTGAGCCTTGAATTATTACCATCGTTGGCCTAGACTTATTACCATCGTGGGCCTTGAATTATTACCATCGTGGGCCTTGACCTATTACCATCGTGGGCCTTGACTTTTTTACCTTTTGGGGCCCTTTACTTATTAATATCGTGGGCCTTGGGCTTATTACCATCGTGAGCCTTGGCTTATTACCATCGTGGGCCCTTTAATTAAAAAATCGTGGGGCCCGGGCTTATTACCATCGTGGGCCTTGAATTATTACCATCGTGGGCCTTGACCTATTAAACCCTCGTGGGCCT
>WNWK01030605.1:0-23373 GCA_009830355.1 Cherax destructor
ATATTAACGACATTACCACATAACCTGAGCCTCAGAAAATGACCAGTTAGATCACAAAAAAATATCATGTGAGGTTTTTGTTAATTTCTATACAAAAATATAAATCTTCATATTTTGTCAATGAAAAAAATATCTATCAGTCTTTAAAATGATTTTTTGTAGAAGTTTAATTTTTAAAGGAGTTCAGGATTTTTGGGAAGACTAGTGCGTATATGTCGTGCCGAATAGGTAAAACTTACGATTATGGCTTTTAGCAACACTCTTCCTGCCGAATAAGGCAATCGAAAATTTGTGTATGCAACGTATAAGAAAAATGTTAGAAAGACTCAATTTAAATGACTTCTTGCTAATTGACCATTTTTTACCTATTAGGCACGACGTACAGTGGACCCCCGATATCCTATGCTCCAAATCCAACAATTATGCAAGTGTATTTTTGAAAAAGGCTTTTTAATGTATTTTTGGGGTCTGAAAACTAATCTAATTTACATTCGTCCATGGGAACAAATTGTTTGGTAACGGAATTGAACAGCATTCTGGAAAGAATCATTGACGACATCCGGGGGTCCACTGTATTTATATATATATATGAAAAAACAACCACTATGAAAAATAGAAGAATTCCAAGCGCTTTGTGACTACCACATTATCAAGGAACTAGGCAAATTATAGAGTCAATTAAGCTGATATTAGAACCATCTAGATAACCATAATTTGATTAATGATACCCAGCATGGATTCACGAGGGGCCGTTCCTGCCTATCTAATTTATTAACCTTCTTCAAAAGCTTTTGAGGCTGTTGATCACGATAAAGAATTCGATATTGTTTATTTAGATTTTAGTAAGGCTTTTGATAGAGTACCGCACCAGAGACTGTTAAAGAAAGTGGCAGCTCATGGCATTGGGGAAAAGTGCTGTCATGGATCGAGTCATGGCTAACCAATAGGAAGCAGAGGTGTGCATAAATGGGGTTAAATCCGAATGGGGACTTGTAACAAGTGGTGTTCCACAGGGATCAGTCTTAGGCCCATTGTTATTTATAATATATATCAATGACCTTGATGAGGGAATTACTAGTGATATGAGCAAATTCGCCGACGACACGAAGATAGGTAGGATAATTGATTCAAACATAGATGTCATAGAACTTCAGGAAGATTTAGACAAACTTAATTCGTGGTCAGAAAAGTGGCAGATGCAGTTCAATGTAGATAAATGCAAGGTTCTGAAGCTCGGGAGTGTCCATAACCCAAGCACTTATAAGTTAAATAACGTAGAACTTAGCCATACAGATTGCGAGAAGGACTTGGGGTGATGGTAACAGCAACCTTAAACCAAGACAGCAATGCCTAAGCGTACGTAATAAGGCAAATAGATTACTGGGATTTATATCAAGAAGTGTTAGCAACAGAAGTCCAGAGGTTATATTACAGCTTTATACATCATTAGTAAGGCCTCACCTAGATTACGCAGCTCAGTTTTGGTCTCCATATTACAGAATGGACATAAATTGTTAGAAAACATTCAGCGTAGAATGACTAAATTAATACATAGCATTAGAAATCTTCCTTACGAAGAAAGATTGAAGACCCTTAAATTACATTCACTTGTAAGACGTAGAATGAGGGGAGACATGATCGAGGTATACAAGTGGAAAATAGGTATTAACAAAGGGGATATAAATAAGGTCTTGAGGATATCTCTCAAGAGAGAACCCGCAATAATGGATTCAAGTTAGATAAGTTTAGATTTAGAAAGGATATAGAAAGTATTGGTTTGGAAATAGGGTAGTTGATGAGTGGAACAGTCTGCCTAGTAGGGTTATTGAAGCTAGGACCTTGGGAGTTTCAAATTTAGGTTGGATAAATTCATGAGTGAGAGGGTTGGGATTTGAGTGGGACTCGCGCATGAGTGGGTAGAATTGTCAAAGCTTATTTCTTGGGTAGCATTGAAAATTGGGTTGAGCAAATATTCTGTTAGTGGACGGATTGTGAAGGACCTGCCTAGTATGGGCCAACAGGGCTGCTGCAGTGTTCCTCCTTTCTTATGTTCTTATGTTCTTATGAAACGTGAGAAGAAGGCTTATAAAGAGGCAGAATACACCTCACAGTCACATCACACTAACAAAGACAACACCTCACAGTAGCGTAACATCTCAAAGACTCTGTGAAGAGGAAACATAAGAAAGGACCTGAAACTCTTCCCAAGAATTATGATTAGTCCAATTTATCATTAAATTCTTCCCAAATTTTATTATTTATAAATGAATCCAATTTATATAAACCAAAAGAAATATTCATATTATTTTCAAAACTGCTTTTAATGAAACATGATTCTATTATATTCCTCTCAACCATGGACTTGCTTGATACAACCTTTCAGCATTTTGAAAATCAATTGGATGGTTAAAGTCTTCACATGAATAAATAGAGCATTAGAATCTTGTCCAGTTCTAATGCTATATTTATGTTGTTTTTAAACTTAGTTCAAGACTTTTTCCAGTTTGACCATAATAAACTTTATCGCATATTTTACAGGGGAAACTTATAGACACATCCGTCAGCATTTTGGGGAATTTTTATCAAAGTCTTTTACTGTATCAAGATTTTTAAATACAACTTTGATATTAAAATTCTTAAGAAAGGAAGGCATATCAACCAAGTTTTCATGGTAAGGAGAACCAACATATTTTTGGTTGAATAAGGTTATTGTCCCTTTTGGATTGTAAAAAGTATTTCTAGCTATTTTAAAGATTTATCAATTATGTTTCTTGGGTATTTTAAATCATTAGCTATTTCATAAATTTTAGAGATTTCTTCATCTATGAACTCTGGACTACAAATGCGTGAAGAGTAATAGTGTACATAGGAACAATTATTTGTAGGTTTTCTGTAAATTTAAAATTTAAAATCAATGTTACCCTTAATAATAAAAACATCTAGGAAAGGCAATGAGTTATTTACTTCAAATTCAACAGTAAAATTTATAGAATGAGCTAAGCTATTTAATTTAACAAGGAAATGGTTTATGTCTACATTCTTAGGCATAAGGCACAAAATGTCATCAACATATCTATACCACTTAGCTCTATTGGGAAGGATTCTGTTAAGCAATCTTGTTTCGAAAATTCCATATATAAATTACTAAGAACAGGTGAAAGAGAATTTCCATTGCCATACCAAACTTCTGAATGTAAAACTCGTCATTAAATACAAATTTTGCATCAACAATACAAAGTTTAATAAGTTTAATGATAGTAGGAACTGGCAATGGTAAATCGTAATCAACCAGTTCTTCAGATAAGAACTTTAGTAAATCATCAACTGGAACTTTTGTAAACAAGGAGGTAACATCAAAACTAACCATATTGAAATCATTTATATCAGTCAAGGTGCTTAATTTATCAACTAAATCTAAGTTGTTTTTAACATTAAAATTAGAATTTTTTCCAACAATTGGGCTCAAAATATCAACAAGCCATTTAGAAAGTTTATAAGAAACTGAACCTATAGAGCTAATAATTGGTCTAACAGGATTACCAGGTTTGTGTGTTTTAATTAATCCATACATATAAGGTAAAGATGGATTAGTGGAAGTAAATTTTTTAATTAATTCATCTTTGCCCTTCAATAGATGCTTTATTGTTTTATTGAAATTGCTGTTAACTGTTTCTAAGGGATTCTTTCTAAGTTTAGAATAGGTTTCAAAATCATCTAGGAGGCTATTCATTTTATCTTGGTAATCGATTTCTTTCATAATTACTATTGCATTTATTTTATCTGCTTTAGTAAGGCGCAAATTTTTATTATTCAAAAGTGAATCATAAGACTTAAAAAATCTTTGAGGGCAATTGTGAATATTTTGTTTTAACATTGAGCTATATACCATCCCCTTACTAATATTAATTTCATCAGTGGATAAATCAGAGGTGTTGTCTTTTTAGTGTGATGTGACTGTGAGGTGTATTCTGCCTCTTTATAAGCCTTCTTCTACGTTTCCTTTTATAGTTCCTTGATAATGTGAGTAGTCACGAAAGCGCTTGGAATTCTTCTATTTTTTCATAGTGGTTGTTTTGCATATTTTGATATCACCTGTTTACTGTGATCTTTTTTAATATATATATATATATATATATATATATATATATATATATATATATATATATATATATATATATATATATATTTATATATATTTATATATATTTATATATATATATATATATATATATATATATATATATATATATATATATATATATATATATATTTATATATATATTTATATATATATATATATATATTATATATTATATATATTATATATATTATATATATATATATATATATATATATATATATATATATATATATATATATATATATATATATAATATATATATATATATATATATATATACAGTGGTACCCTGGAAAAACTTTCTTGCCAGAGGAGTGCTTTACACTACAGTTATAAAATTGCAACATTAACACCCCTCCTTCAGAGTGCAGACACTGTTTCCCAACTCCAGGACTCAACTCCGGCCTGCCGGTTTCCTGAATCCCTTCATAAATGTTACTTTGCCCACACTCCAACAACACGTCAAGTATTCAAAACCATTTGTCTCCATTCACTCCTATCAAATACGCTCACACATGCTTGCTGGAAGTCCAAGCCCCTCGCACACAAAACTTCCTTTACCCCCTCCCTCCAACCTTTCCTAGGCCGACCCCTACCCCGCCTTCTCTCCACTACAGATTTATACACTCTCGAAGTTATTCTGTCTCGTTCCATTCTCTCTACATGTCCGAACCACCTCAACAACCCCTCCTCAGCTCTCTGGATAATAGTTTTGGTAATCCCGCACCTACTCTTAATTTCCAAACTCCGAATTCTCTGCATTATATTCACACCACACATTGACCTCAGACATGACATCTCCACTGCCTCCAGCCTTCTCCTCGTTGCAACATTCATCACCCATGACTCACACCCATATAAGAGTGTTGGTATAACTATACTCTCATACATTCCCTTCTTTACTTCCATGGACAAAGTTCTTTGTCTCCACAGACTCCGAAGTGCTCCACTCACCCTTTTTCCCTCATCAATTCTATGATTCACCTCATCCTTCATAGACCAATCTGCTGACATTTCCACTCCCAAATATCTGAATACATTCACCTCCTCCATACTCTCTCCCTCCAATCTGATATCCAATCTTTCGTCACCTAATATTTTTGTTATCCTCATCACCTTACTCTTTCCTATATTCACTTTCAATTTTCCTCTTTTACACACCCTACCAAATTCATCCACCAACCTCTGACATTTCTCTTCAGAATCTCCCAAAAGCACAGTGTCATCAGCAAAACGCAACTGTGACAACTCCCACTCTGTATTTAATTCTTTATCTTTTAACCCCACACCTCTTGCCAAGACCCTCGCATTCACTTCTCTTACAACCCCATCTAGAAATATATTGAACAACCACAGTGACATCACACATCCTTGTCTAAGGCCCACTTTTACTGGGAAATAATCCCCTTCCCTCCTACACACTCTAACTTGAGCCTCACTATCCTCATAAAAATTCTTCACTGCTTTCAGTAACCTACCTCCTATTCCATACACCTGCAACATCTGCCACATTGCCCCCCTATCCACCCTATCATACGCCTTTTCCAAATCCATAAATGCCACAAAAACCTCTTTATTCTTATCCAAATACTGTTCACCTATATGTTTCACTGTAAACACTTGGTCTACACATCCCCTACCTTTCCTAAAGCCCCCTTGTTCATCTGCTATCCTGCTTTCTGTCTTACTCTTAATTCTTTCAATAATAACTCTACCATACACTTTACCAGGTACACTCAACAGACTTATCCCCCCATAATTTTTGCACTCTCTTTTGTCCCCTTTGCCTTTATACAAAGGAACAATACACGCTCTCTTCCAATCCCTAGGTACCTTACCCTCTTCCATACATTTATTAAATAATAGCACTAACCACTCCAAAACTATATCCCCACATGCTTTTAACATTTCTATCTTTATCCCATCAATCCCAGCTGCCTTACCCCCTTTCATTCTACCCACTGAATCACGAACTTCCCCCACACTCACAACTGGCTCTTCCACACTCTTACAAGATGTTATTCCTCCTTGCCCTATACACGAAATCACAGCTTCCCTGTCTTCATCAACATTTACCAACTCATCAAAATATTCCCTCCATCTTCCCGATAACTCTAAGTCTCCATTTAATAACTCTCCTCTCCTGTTTTTAACTGTCAAATCCATTTGTTCCCTAGGCTTCCTCAACTTATTAATCTCACTCCAAAACGTTTTCTTATTTTCAACAAAATTTGTTGATAACATCTCACCCACTCTCTCATTTGCTCTCTTTTTACATTGCTTCACCACTCTCTTAACCTCTCTTTTTCTCTCCATATACTCTTCCCTCCTTGCATCACTTCTACTTTGTAAAAACCTCTCATATGCTAACTATTTCTCCCTTACTACACTCTTTACATCATCATTCCACCAATCGCTCTTCTTCCCTCCTGCACCCACTCGCCTGTAACCACAAACTTCTGCTGAACACTCTAACACTACATTTTTAAATCTACCCCATACATCTTCGACCTCATTGCCTACACTCTCACTAGCCCATCTCTCCTCCAATAGTTGTTTATATCTTACCCTAACTGCCTCCTCTTTTAGTTTGTAAACCTTCACCTCTCTCTACTTACTGCTTCTATTTTCCTTTCATCCCATCTACCTTTACTCTTACTGTAGCTATAACTAAAAAGTGATCTGATATATATGGGGCCCCCTCTATAAACATGTACATCCTGAAGTCTACTCAACAGTCTTTTATCTACCAATACATAGTCCAACAAACTACTGTCATTTCGCCCTACATCATATCTTGTATACTTATTTATCCTCTTTTTCTTAAAATATGTATTACCTATAACTAAACCCCTTTCTATACAAAGTTCAATCAAAGGGCTCCCATTATCATTTACACCTGGCACCCCAAACTTACCTACCACACCCTCTATACATGTTTCTCCTACTTTAGCATTTAGGCCCCCTACCACAATTACTCTCTCACTTGGTTCAAAAGTTCCTATACATTCGCTTAACATCTCCCAAAATCTCTCTCTCTCCTCTATACTCCTCTCTTCTCCAGGTGCATACACGCTTATTATGACCCACTTTTCGCATCCGACCCTTATTTTAATCCACATAATCCTTGAATTTACACATTTATATTCCCTCTTCTCCTTCCATAACTGATCCTTCAACATTATTGCTACCCCTTCCTTAGCTCTAATTCTCTCAGATACTCCTGACTTAATCCCATTTATTTCTCCCCACTGAAACTCGCCTACCCACTTCAGCTTTGTTTCGCTTAGAGCCAGGACATCCAACTTCTTTTCATTCATAACATTAGCAATCATGTCTTTCTTATCATCCGCACTACATCCACGCACATTCAAACAACCCAGTTTTATAAAGTTTTTCTTCTTCTCTTTTTTAGTAAATGTGTACAGGAGAAGGGGTTACTAGCCCATTGCTCCCGGCATTTTAGTCGCCTCATACGACACGCATGGCTTACGGAGGAAAGATTCTTTTCCACTTCCCCATGGACAATAGAGAAAATAAAAAGAACAAGAGCTATTAAGAAAAAGAAGAAAAACCTAGATGTGTGTATGTATATATATGCATGTGCATGCCTGTGTAGTGTGACCTAAAGTGTAAGTAGAAGTAGCTAGATATACCTGTTATCCAGCGTGTTTATGAGACAGAAAATAGACACCAGCAATCCTACCATCATGTAAAACAGTTTCAGGTTTCTGTTTCACAGTCACCTGGCAGGACGGTAGTACCTCCCTGGGTGGTTGCTTTCTACCAACCTACTACCTACCTACAATATATATATATATATATATATATATATATATATATATATATATATATATACAGTGGTACCCCGGAAAAACTTTCGTCATCATTCACTCCATCACTGTCTTGCCAGAGGGGTGCTTTACACTACAGTTATAAAACTGCATCATTAACACCCCTCCTTCAAAGTGCAAACACTGTACTTCCCATGTCCAGGACTTAACTCCGGCCTGCCTTTTTCCCTGAATCCCTTCATAAATGTTAGTTTGCCCACACTCCAACAGCACGTCAAGTATTAAAAACCATTTGTCTTCGATCACTCCTATCTAATATGCTCACGCATGCTTGCTGGAAGTCCAAGCCCCTCGCACACTAAACATCCTTTACTCCCTCCCTCCAACCTTTCCTACCCCGCCTTCCCTCCACTACAGATTTATACACTTTTGAAGTCATTCTACTTTGTTCCTTCCTTTCTACATGTCCGAACCACCTCAACAACCCCTCCTCAGCTCTCTGGATAATAATTTTGGTAATCCCGCACCTCCTTCTAATTTCCAAACTTCGAAGTCTCTGCATTAAATTCACACCACACATTGTTCTCAGACATGACATCTCCACTGCCTCCAGCCTTCTCCTTGTTGCAACATTCACCACCCATGTCTCACATCCATATAAGAGTGTTGGAATAATACATTTCCCTCTTTGCTTCCATGGAAAAAGTTCTTTGTCTCCACAGACTCCTAAGTGCACCACTCACACTTTTCCCCTCATCAATTCTATGATTCACTTCATCCTTCATAGACCCATCTGCTGTCACGTTCACTCCTATACATCTGAATACATTCACCTCTTCCATTCTCTCTCCCTCTAATATTATATCTAATTTTTCATCACCTAATCTTTTGTTATCCTCATCACCTTACTCTTTCTTATATTCACTTTTAATTTCCTTCTTTTTCATATCCTACCAAACTCATCCACCAACCTCTGCAACTTCTCTACAGATTCTCCCAAAAAACACAGTGTCTTCAGCGAAAAGCAACTTTGATAAATAAAACTTTTTTGTTAGATTATTTATCTTTTAATTGCACACACTGGTCACAGACCGGGCCGCAGGGGCGTTGACCCCTGGAACTCTCTCCAGGTATCTCCAGGTATACACCTCTTGCCAAGACCCTCGCATTCACTTCTCTTACAACCCAATCTATAAATATATTGAACAACCACAGTGACATCACACATCCTTGTCTAAGGCCTACTTTTACTGGGAAATAATATCCCTCTCTCCTACACACTCTAACCTGAGCCTCACTATCCTCGTACAAACTCTTCACTGCTTTCAGTAACCTACCTCCTATTCCATACACCTGCAACATCTGCCACATTGCCCTCCCCCTATCCACCCTGTCATACGCCTTTTCCAAAACTATAAATGCCACAGAAACCTCTTTACTCTTATCTAAAAACTGTTCACCTATATGTTTCACTGTAAACACATGATCTACACACCCCCTACCTTTCCTAAAGCCTCCTGGTTCATCTGCTATCCTATTATCCGTCTTACTCGTAATTCTTTCAATAATTACTCTACCATTCACTTTCTTTTATCCCCTTTGTCTTTGTACAAAGGAACTATGCACGCTCTCAGAAAATCCCTAGATACCTTTCCTTCTTCATACATTTATTAAATAATAGAACTAACCACTCCAAAACTATATCCCCACCTGTTTTAACATTTCTTCCTTTATTCCATAAGTCCCAGCTGCCTTACGCCCTTTTATTCTACCCACTGCCTCACGAACTTCTCCTTCACTCCCTACTGGCTCTTCCTCACTCCTACAAGATGTTATTCCTCCTTGCCCTATACATGAAATCATAGCTTCCCTATCTTCATCAACATTTAACAATTCATCAAAATATTCCCTCCATCTTCCCGATACCTTTAACTCACCATTTAATAACTCTCCTCTCCTATTTTTAACTGTCAAATCCATTTGTTCCCTAGGCTTCCACGACTTATTAATATCCCTCCGTAACTTTTTTCTTATTTTCAACAAAATTTGTTGATAACATCTCACCCACTCTCTCATTAGCTCTCATTTTACATTGCTTCACTACTCTCTTAACCTCTTTTTTTCTCTCCATATACTCTTCCCTCCTTACATCACTTCTACTTTGTAAAAACCTCTCATATGCTAACTTTTTCTCTATTTCTAGCCTCTTTACAGCATCATTCCACCAATCACTTTTCTTCCCTCTCGCACCCACTTTCCTGCAACCACAAACTTCTGCTGTACACTCTAATACTACATTCTTAAACCTACACCATACATCTTCGACCTCATTGCCTATACTCTCACTAGCCCATCTATCTTCCAATAGTTGTTTATATCTTACCCTAACTGCCTCCTCCTTTAGTTTATAAACGTTCACCTCTCTCTCTTACTTGCTGCTTCTACAACTGAAAAGTGATCTGATATATATGTGGCCCCCCCTCTATAAACATGTGCATCCTTAATAGAGAAAATAAAGAAGAACAAGAGCTTTATATATATATATATATATATATATATATATATATATATATATATATATATATATATTTTTATTAACACATCGGCCGATTCCCACCAAGGCAGGGTGGCCCGAAAAAGAAAAACTTTCATCATCATTCACTCCATCACTGTCTTGCCAGAGGGGTGCTTTACACTACAGTTATAAAACTGCAACATTAACACCCCTCCTTCAGAGTGACGGCACTGTACTTCCTATCTCTAGGACTCAAGTCCGGGCAGCCGGTTTCCCTGAATCCCTTCATAAATGTTACTTTGCTCACACTCCAACAGCACGTCAAGTATTAAAAACCATATGCCTCCATTCACTCCTATCAAATATGCTCACACATGCTTGCTGGAAGTCCAAGCCCCTCGCACACAAAACTTCCTTTACCCCCTCCCTCCAACCTTTCCTAGGCCGACCCCTACCCCGCCTTCCCTCCACTACAGATTTATACACTCTCGAAGTCACTCTGTCTCGTTCCATTCTCTCTACATGTTCAAACCACCTCAACAACCCCTCCTCATCTCTCTGGACAATCGTTTTGGTAATCCCGCACCTCCTCCTAATTTCCAAACTCCGAATTCTCTGCATTATATTCACACCACACATTGACCTCAGACATGACATCTCCACTGCCTCCAGCCTTCTCCTCGTTGCAACATTCATCACCCATGACTCACACCCATATAAGAGCGTTGGTATAACTATACTCTCATACATTCCCCTCTTTACTTCCATGGACAAGGTTCTTTGTCTCCACAGACTCCGAAGTGCTCCACTCACCCTTTTTCCCTCATCAATTCTATGATTCACCTCATCCTTCATAGACCCATCTGCTGACATGTCCACTCTTAAATATCTGAATACATTCACCTCCTCCATACTCTCTCCCTCCAATCTGATATCCAATCTTTCGTCACCTATTCTTTTTGTTATCCTCATCACCTTACTCTTTCCTATATTCACTTTCAATTTTCTTCTTTTACACACCCTACCAAATTCATCCACCAACCTCTGCAACTTCTCTTCAGAATCTCCCAAAAGCACAGTGTCATCAGCAAAAAGCAACTGTGACAACTCCCACTTTGTATTTGATTCTTTATCTTTTAACCCCACACCTCTTGCCAAGACCCTCGCATTCACTTCTCTTACAACCTGTTGCATGCAAAGAGTATGTAACCTTTATTCGGAGCATGTTAAACACACCCACATAGGCTCCCCTCCAACCAGCGAACCATCGTTAAGGGTTTGGTGATGAGGGCCCCATCATCAAATCAACGACTCGGTTCAGCCAATTAAATGCGAGTTTAACAATGACAAAGGTGACGTGGTTACCACTCGCGGTTTGTCATTGGAATTCCTGCATAGAGCTGGTTGTGGAAAGTTGTCTGTCTTTTGGCTGCTGCTTAGCCTAGACAACTGTGGCGTGCACTAAACACTACTCCTTTGTATATAGTGTACATATGTGTAAATAGCACTTTGTTATACTTGGTGAAGGAAAAGACAAAAGTCTTATATAATCATAATTACTTGGTGAAGGAAAAGATAAAAGTTTGGAATTAATCTAGCTGATTTTTTAAAGAAATACAATTTCAATACATCTTCTACTGTGTTTCTTTGCTCCAAGCTTCCTTTACACTCAGGTTAACAGGCCATTGAACCTGAGGTTGTAATATGGGTAGCCTGTCCTGGAGCTGAATTTGGAGACTTAGAGCAGGAGTTGAGCCTAGAGTTGAAGTTCGCGCAGGAGCTAGTCTTGTATCTAGATAGCTTGCTATCTGGCATTGCTTACGCTTTGCCAACGCTTCACGAATTTTGTGTCTCATTTTTGCATTCGCTTCGCTATGGTCAGCCTGCTATTGTGAGTATTCTGCAATTTGGTTTGTTATTGTGTATCAGCCTTGCTATTGTGTGTGCATATTGGCTTTGCTATTGCGTGTCAGTTCTGCTATCGTATGAGTATACTGCAATTCGTACCGTGCATAGAGCTACAGCGTGTTAAAGTTGGGGGTTAATGCCACCTATTCGAGTCAGACGGTTAGTGTCTGAGTTAACTCTGCTAAAGTTGCCCAAACTATCTCTACAGCGTTGTTGGCGTATCGCTCGTTCTATTGGTGTTGAATACCAGCGTACCTTACTGCTGCTCAGCTGCGTGATATTATAAGGAGTAAAATACAAACTGAAACTATGGCATATCAGTCTAGTGTTTCTCCCTCTACAGGAGCTGTTAATCGTAGGTCACCATTGAGGTTTCTACAAAATGGGAGAGACAGAACTCCTGAGCAAAACCAGCAAGTCACAGGTGTGGGGTTATCGACAGGTGAGTCTGGTTCACTGGCGCTTGAACTAGCCAGACTCACTCTTGAACAAACTAAAGAACAGCGTGCATTTGCTAAGGAGGAGTTTGATAGAGAGAAGGAGAGGAGACAATTCCATCAGACTGTAGATGACTTCAATTTGCAAAGGGCAGTACAGTTTGTTCCTCGTTTTGTTGAAGCAGAGCCTGAACAGTTTTTCGAAGCATTTGAAAACCAGGCTCGAGCTTTAGGGTGGCCTGAGGTTCATTGGGCGTCACTGGTGCATACTGCGTTGTTTGGTAAGGCACAAGAATTTACTTCTAGCCTGGGAAATGCTGATTTTGGAAACTATCGCATTGTGAAAACCACTGTTCTTGGGGCTTATCAATGTATTCCTGCCAAGTATAGGAAAGAATTCAAACTCGGCAGAAGGCAGTTGGGTCAGTCTGCTGTTGATTTTGTCAGACAGCAGACCAGGGCTTTTACAAAGTGGTACAAGGCAAGTGGTGTCGCTGATTTTGAAAATTTGAAGCAGCTCATCTTGGTGGACAACCTACTGGAGTCTGTTAGTCCAGAGGTTCGAGTGTTTCTACAAGATCATTCCTTGCCTACGGCATTGGAAGCAGCCAGGTTGGCTGATACTTTTGAAACTAACCGCTCCTTGTCCGAGCGGTCTTATCTCTTTCCTCAACAGCCAGGTATGAGCAGAGATCGTCAAAGAAAAGTTCCTGAGTGGAGAACTAAAGGTCAAGATGAAGGTGAATCTCGTCAACAGTCAACTAAAACACCTGGTGAGCAGTGTAACTTCACTCCTAGTCAACCTGGTGAGCAACATCAAATTACCCAACGAGATGTGAAGCGGCAGTATCCAGAGTGGCGTAAGCCACAAAATCAACGAGGTGCCAAAGTTAAAGCTGAGATGGTATGTTATAACTGTGGCAAGCCTGGCCACATCAGACCCAATTGTCCAAGTAAACCCCAACCATTTGGGAAAATCTCTAATATCCCTAATAATATGTCCCAGGAAGAAGTAGAGAAGGGGATGGCCCCTTACTATAGCTCTTGTTACATATCCCTTCAAGAACATTCAGAGAAAAAGGAAGTTAAAACCTTTAGGGATACTGGAGCATATTGCTCACTTATAAGAGAGGGATACTACCCTTTCTGATCAAACCTCTTTGCAATCCTCAGTTCTGTTAGAAGCTTTTGGAGGAACAGTATTTTCTGTCCCTTTACATCAAATCTATGTGCAGAGTAAATACTACACTGGGTTTTTGACTGTTGGTGTCTCGGAGGGATTTCCTATGAAGGATGCAATGCTATTACTAGGTAATAACATTGAGTCTACTAAATGTATAGAACCCATAATGGTTAATTCTTCCCGATGTTGGCCATAACTCGGGCACAATCCAAAGTGATGTCTGATAAGAATGTTAACTCGTCCTTGACGACTCTGATCTCGGACTAACCAATTTGTTTTATGAGGAAAACTGGCCAGAGCCTCGTAAATTTAGTGAACAGCCCCAGATCAAGCCTTCCTATTCCAGGGTTGCAGGATTGCCAGATGTCTCTGTTTCCATGCCTGAGGGACTGTCCTTTCGGGAGGAACAACGGAAAGACTCCTCACTAAACTCTGCTTTTGAGGCAGCTATGGGTAAATCCACTTCGGGTCACCCGGTCAAATATCTCTTAAAAATAATTACTTAGTCTGCACTGGAACTGGAAGGAGGTGGAGGGAAAACAGCAAACAGATAAATTAGTGGTTCCCAGAAAGTTTAGGTCTCAGATACTAAATATAGCCCATAATTCTTCTTTAGGAGGCCATTTGGGAATTACCAAAACTCAATACCGTATAACAAAAGAATTCTTTTGGCCAAAGTTAAGGCAAGATGTAAAGAATCATATTCGCTGTTGTCCAGAATGTCAGCAGGTAGGGAAACCTGGACACCCCATTAAACCTGCACCTCTCCATCCCATTCCTGTTAATGGAGACCCTTTTTCAGAATTAATAATAGATTGTGTAGGTCCACTACCTAAAGCTAAGTCTGGAAATCAATACTTATTCACAATCATGGATAGAGTAACTAGATATCCAGAGGCAGTTCCTATGCGCAGTATTAACACTAAAGCAATCCTTAAAGCTTTAACTAAGTTTATCTCTTGCTTTGGAATTCCTAAAACTATTCAAAGTGATCAAGGTACTAACTTTACTGCCAAAGCATTTAGGGAAGCATTAACTAGGCTAGGAATAATTCATAACCTATCCACTGCCTATCATCCTCAGTCCCAAGGCGCCTTGGAAAGATTCCATCAGACGTTAAAAACAATGATGAGAACATTCTGCTTGCATTTTCCTACAGACTGGGATGAATCACTTCCTCTGTTGCTATTCGCAATGAGAGAAACTGTGCAAGAGTCTACAGGGTACAGTCCTTTTGAGCTGATATTTGGGCACAATGTACGAGGTCCTCTACGTGTGCTCAAAGAAGGATGGATGGGAGAAGACGCCTCCACAACCAGCTACAATCCTTCTTCAAGGTTGCAGGTAGCACGTCAGTTGGCTAAGGCTAACTTGAAGGCAGCTCAGAATATGATAAAACAGAGGTATGACAGAAACTCAAAATTTCGCTCCTTCCATCCAGGAGATAAGGTGTTAGTACAGGAGCCTATACCTGGCCACACCTTGAAAGCTAGATTTACGGGACCAATGCAAATCGTAAGTAAATTATCTGATGTAAATTATGTGGTATCTCCCCTTGACAAGACCTCAAAAAGCAAAACTTACCACATTAATCAAATTAAAGCTTTTAATACACCAGATAAAGTTCCAGTAATGACTCTGTCCTCTGCCTCTGATGACCCTGACTCTTTGCACTCTGAGATTAATGTAAAGCTTCCAAATTCGGTCCTCCTCAAGAACCCTAAACCTTTAATGTTGGGTTTGACCAAGTCTCAAGTAACTAATTTAACTGCGCTTCTACAGTCTTATCCTGATATTTTTTCGGATGTGCCGAAAAAATGTACATTAGGATATCATGATGTAGATGTTGGAAACTCTAAACCTATTAAACTCTCCCCTTACAGAGCTAATCCTGAAAAACAGAAGCTACTTCAACAGGAGGTAGAATTTCTGTTAGAGCATGGGTTAGTGGAGGAGTCATCTAGTCCGTGGGCTTCACCGTGCATTCTTGTTAACAAAGCTGATGGAGGGTTCCGAATGTGCACAGATTACCGTAAGGTGAATGAGGTCACAATTGCAGATGCCTATCCTCTGCCACGTTTGGATGATGTAATCGACTTTGTGGGTAAGGCTACTTTTGTATCCAAATTGGACCTCCTTAAAGGTTACTATCAAGTACCTTTAACAGATAAGGCGAAGGAAATTCTGCCTTCGTAATTCCAGGAGGTCATTATCAGTATACAGTGACCCCTTCGGAATGAAAACTCTCCTGCATCATTCCAGAGACTTATCCATCAGGCTATTAAAGGACTTGAAGGCACGGCAGCTTACCTAGATGACATAGTTGTTGTGTCGGACACTTGGGACCAACATGTGTTTAGGCTTAAGGCTCTTTTTGAGACCTTCCAGAGTTTTCATTTAACTGTTAATTTATCAAAGTCATCCTTTGGCCAATCTACTATTAATTTTCTGGGCCATGAAGTAGGTAGTGGCAAAGTGGCATCCTAAATTTGCAAAAATTCTGGCCATTAAAAATTATCCAGTTCTCCTGACAGGAAATCCTTCAACGTTTTCTAGGGATGGTAGGGTTTTATAGAAGATTCTGTAAAAATTTTGCAGATATTGTTGCACCTCTAACCTCACTTACCAGTCACAAAGTTCCTTTATTTGGACCCCAGAATGTCAAGATGCATTTACGAAAGCAAAGAGGTTACTTTGTACTGCACCCATTCTGTTGTCTCCAGACTTTTCAAAACCATTTTCCTTACAGATTGATGCTTGTGAGTCTGGGGTGGGGCAGTGCTTTGCAATCTGGGGATGATGGGTTGCAGCCTGTGGCATTTTTCTCTGCCAAATACCAGCCACACCAGAGGGCCTACTCTACTATAGAGAAGGAGGGCCTGGCTCTACTTCTGGCATTAGAGCATTTTGATGTCTACGTGGGCCAGTCCTCTCAGGTGGTCTCCATCTACAGCGACCACAACCCTCTGGTGTATCTACAGAACATGAAGAACAAAAATACCAGACTCATGCGTTGGAGTATTAGGTTGCAACCCTACAATATAAAAATTATACACATTGTGGAAAATTTAACACAATAGCTGATGTGTTGTCCAGAAGTTATTGTATTTAGTTAGGATGTGTTAGGGACTTTGGGTAGAACCAGCCCTTTTTTCCCTAGTGGTGGGGTTTTTTTAGTGGGGGTGCCCTGCTACCGACCGCAGGCACCTTGGACCTATGTTAGCCCTACCTGTCGGCTGTCTCACTCTTAAGTTTAAAGCTGGACTTATGTCTCGAGAAAAGTTTAGCTTTAACTAATGAGCGGGATGGTAGAGGGGAAAGGCGGTCCCATTATTATAATGTGCCATGGTGGCACTCTACCCATTTGAGGTGGAAGCCTAGTCCTGAGCCCTCTTGGGGTGGGGGTGTTGCATGCAAAGAGTATGTAACCTTTATTCGGAGCATGTTAAACACACCCACATAGGCTCCCCTCCAACCAGCGAACCATCGTTAAGGGTTTGGTGATGAGGGCCCCATCATCAAATCAACGACTCGGTTCAGCCAATTTAATGGAGTTTAACAATGACAAAGGTGACGTGGTTACCACTCGCGGTTTGTCATTGGAATTCCTGCATAGAGCTGGTTGTGGAAAGTTGTCTGTCTTTTGGCTGCTGCTTAGCCTAGACAACTGTGGCGTGCACTAAACACTACTCCTTTGTATATAGTGTACATATGTGTAAATAGCACTTTGTTATACTTGGTGAAGGAAAAGACAAAAGTCTTATATAATCATAATTACTTGGTGAAGGAAAAGATAAAAGTTTGGAATTAATCTAGCTGATTTTTGAAAGAAATACAATTTCAATACATCTTCTACTGTGTTTCTTTGCTCCAAGCTTCCTTTACACTCAGGTTAACAGGCCATTGAACCTGAGGTTGTAATACAACCCCATCTATAAATATATTGAACAACCACGGTGACATCACACATCCTTGTCTAAGGCCAACTTTTACTGGGAAATAATCTCTCTCTCTCCTACACACTCTAACCTGAGCCTCACTATCCTCATAAAAAACTCTTCACTGCTTTCAGTAACCTTCCTCCTATTCCATACACCTGCAACATCTGCCACATTGCCCCCCTATCTACCCTATCATACGCTTTTTCCAAATCCATAAATGCCACAAAAACATCTTTACCCTTATCCAAATACTGTTCACCTATATGTTTCACTGTAAACACTTGGTCTACACACCCCCTGCGTTTCCTAAAGCCCCCTTGTTCATCTGCTATCCTGCTTTCTGTCTTACTCATAATTCTTGCAATAATAACTCTACCATACACTTTACCAGGTACACTCAACAGACTTATTCCCCTATAATTTTTGCACTCTCTTTTGTCTCCTTTGCCTTTATACAAAGGAACAATACACGCTCTATGCCAATCCCTAGGTACCTTACCCTCTTCCATACATTTATTAAATAATAGCACCAACCACTCCAAAACTATATCCCCACCTGCTTTTAACATTTCTATCTTTATCCCATCAATCCTAACTGCCTTACCCCCTTTCATTCTACCCACTGCCTCACGAACTTCCCCTACACACACAACTGGCTCTTCCACACTCCTACAAGATGTTATTCCTCCTTGCCCTATACACGAAATCACAGCTTCCCTGTCTTCATCAACATTTAACAACTCCTCAAAATATTCTCTCCATCTTCCCGATACCTCTAACTCTCCATTTAATAACTCTCCTCTCCTATTTTTAACTGTCAAATCCATTTGTTCTCTAGGCTTCCTCAACTTATTAATCTCATTCCAAAACTATATATATATATGTATATATATATACATATGAATGCCTGTGTAGTGTGACCTAAGTAGAAGTAACAAGATATACCTGCTATCCAGCGTGTTTATGAGACAGAAAAATGATACCAGCAATCGTACCATCATGTATAACAGTTGCAAGTTTCTGTTTCACTCTCACTTGGCAGTTTGTTGTCTACCAACCTACTACCAACAATACCATAATAATGTTAAATATTCAGTTGGAGATGATTAACAACACAAATGAAACAGGATGATAATTCTCTTCGACACAATACCCTGCCCCATTAAATCCCATTGTTCATGATGGAAAATTACAGGGAATGATAATTACGGTTCCTTGAGTTACAATAGTGAAACTGTCATATATAACAGAGTAGTACTGTGGAAAAGTAGTTGTTACCCGATGTATACAATATTCTAACTAAAAATATTAACATTTGCTCTCACACACACACACATTCGCACACATATACACTCACATATACACAAATATACACACACATACACACACATACACACACAAACACACACACACACGAACACACACACACAAACACACACACGGAGTGAATATAACACCAGGCACATCTGAGGCGCACATCAACCAAATAACTGCTGCAGCATACGGGCGCCTAGCAAACCTAAGAACAGCATTCCGACATCTTAATAAGAAATCGTTCAGGACTCTGTACACTGTGTACGTTAGGCCCATATAGGAGAATGCAGTGTCCACTCCTAGCCAAGCACGTAAGGAAACTAGAGAAAGTGCAAAGGTTTGCAACAAGACTAGTCCCAACGAGGAGAGCTGACGACACTGTAGGACAAGAGAGATAGGGGGGATATGATAACGACTTATAAAATACTGAGAGGAATGGACAAGGTTGACAGTGACATGATGTTCCAGAGATGAGACACAGCAACAAGGGTTTCCAGGTGGAAGTTGAAAACTCAGATGAATCACAGGGATGTTAGGAATTATTTCTTCAGTCACAGAGTTGTCAGGAAGTGGAATAGTCTTGGAAGTGATGTAGTGGAGGCAGGATCCATACATAGCTTTAAGAAGAGGTACGCTAAAGCTCATGGAGCAGGGAGAGTGATCTAGTAGCCACCAGTGAAGAGGCGGGGACAGGACATGTGATTCGGTCCCTGCAACCACAAATAGGTGAGTACACACACACAGCAGTAAGACAAGAGAGAGAGGGGTGCTTAGGTTGCATTATTCTAAGCCTGTAAGAAGACTTGACACAGTTCCACACAAGCGTTTAGTGCTAAAGCTGGAGGACCAGGCAGGGCCCAACTGTACATTGTGACAGAGTCCTGAACGACTTCTTACTGAGATGTCAGAATGCTATTCTTAGGTTTGCTAGTCGCTCGTATGCTGCAGCAGTTATTTGTTTTATGTGAGCCTCAGGATATGTGCCCTATATTATACTCACCCCCAAGATCTTTTTTCATGAGTGAGGTTTGCAGTCTTTGCCCCTCCTAGCCTCTATTCTGTCTGTGATCTTCTTTTCCCTTCCTCAATCTTCATGACTTTGCATTTGGTTGGGTTAAAATCCAGGAGCCACTTTGCTGGACCAGGCTTGCAGGATGTCGAGGTCCCTTTTCAGTCCAATCTCATCCTCATCCGATTTAATTCTCCTCATTAAGTTCACATCACTCGTCATGTACCGTGACTCGCTGATGCCTCCTGTCAGGTATTATCTGATCCATTGCAGTACCTTTCCTGTTATGCGTGCCTGACCTCTAGCTTTTGCACTAATATTGTGTGGAGCTGTGTCGACAGGCCTTCTTGCAGTCCAAGAAAATGCAATCTACCCAACCTTCTCTCTCTCTTTCTGTTACACTGTCACAAAACTCCAGTAAGTTTGTGACACAGAATTTCCCTTCCCTAAAAACGTGCTGGTTGTAGTGTATAAGTTTGTTTCTTTCCAGGTGCTCCACCTCTCTCCTCCTGATAACTTTCTCCACGACTTTGCATACTATACAAGTAAGTGACACTGGTCTGTAGTTTAATGCCTCATGTCTATCACCTTTTAAAAAATTGGGACTAGATTTGCGGTCTTTCACACCTCAGGTAGTTGCCTAGTTTCAATGCATGTGTTGAAGATTGTTAGTGGCACACACAGCGACTCTGCTCCTCTCTAAGGACCCAAGGAGATACGTTGTCCTGTCTCACCGCCTTTGAGGTATCTAACTCACTTATCAGCGTCTTCGGTTGTGTGTATTTCGTGCTGGTGTATCCCACTGTTCCTGAGACCTTCCTGTCTCTACTGTAAATACTTTTTAAATCTTATGTTGAGCTCCTCACATACTTCTCGGTCTTTTCTTGTGAAATCCCTTCCTTCCTTCATCAGCCTGATTACCTGGTCCGTGACTGTTCTTTTCCTCTTATGTGGATATATAACAGCTTCGGGGTCACACTTGGCTTTCGATGCTATGTCGTTTTCGTATTGTCACTGGACCTCCCTCCTTATCTGTGCAAATTCGTTTCTGGCTCCTCGACTAATCTCTTCATTTTTCTGGGTCCTTTGTCTTCTGTACTCTTCCATTCACTTGCGCATATAGTTATTGCTTCTGAACACATCTGGGTGAACGAAGGTCTCGTTCTGGTATTCCCATTATTTATTTTGCTCTTTGAAACAAACATGTCCTCTGTCTCCTTGCATTTTGTTGTCATGTAGTCCATCATATCGTTTACTGATTATCCCACCAATTCTCTTTCCCACTGAACCTCTTACAGCAAATTCCTCATGCCAGTGTAGTGCCCCCTTTTGTAGTTTGGCTTCTCCCATCCTTCTCCTGTTTCCCTCTCTACTTGTAACTCTACTTTGTATTCGAAGCTCAGAACCACGTGATCAATGACTCTGAGTGGCCTTTCGTGTGTGATGTCCTCGATGTCTTAACTTCTCAAGGTGAATATGAGGTCCTGGCTTAATGGTTTATCTTCTCCTTCTCCCCATGTGATAGAAATCACCCATAACAAGTAACTTTGCCCTACCCATGCGAGCCCTTCTAGCCACCTCAGTTAGGTGTCTTCCATTGCTGTTTTGCTCTCTTCATGGAAAGATCGCATTCATGATCATTCCCGTCAGTTTCGTTTCTGTGAGTGCTATGATGTCTTGATAAATCACATTAATTCTTTCATTCCACACCTCTCATGTATTTGTTATTCCGTCCACATTTGTGTACCAAGACTTCAACTTCCTTTAATACTGTGGTCTGGGGAAAGGGGGTGTTGGAGTAAGAGAAGCAGGGGGCCTTGCGACGTTCTAATGGAGGGTTGCTGTCAGAGTGGAGTGTGTGGTGGGGGTGAGGGTTGTGGGGACGGCATGTGGGTTTTGGGGGTTAGTGTGCTTTGTTGCAATAAGGTTGTGATTTACTCTTCCTCCTGAATCTGGGTTTTCCTGCCAAACTCCATCCTTGCGTCTCTTTCCTGTGTTAGTTAGTTACCATTTTGTCCTAGGCACATGTCGATTAGACACTAGGCCTGTTGTTGTGTTTGTGTGTAAGGAAACACATCGAAATGCTTCCACCCTGCCGGGAAGCGAACCCGACCCTTCGTGCGTTAAGTGAGAGTTTTAGCCAGCAGGCCACCGTGTGTGTGTACTCACCTAGTTGTACTCACCTAGTTGTGGTTGCAGGGGTCGATTCATAGCTCCTGGCCCTGCTCTTCACTGGCCGCTACTGGGTCACGCCCTTTTCTCCATGAGCTTTATCATACCCTCTCCTTAAAGCTATGTATGGAACCTGCCTCTACTACATCGCTTCCTCAAGCCATTCCACTTCCCGACCACTCTATGACTGAAGAAATACTTCCTAACATCCCTGTGATTCATTTGAGTCTTCAACTTCCAACTGTGTCCCCTTGTTGCTGTGTCCCATCTCTGGAACATTCTGTCCTGTCCACCTTGTCTATTCCTCTCAGTATCTTATATGTCGTTATCATATCCCCCTATCTCTCCTGTCCTCCAGTGTCGTCAGGTCGATTTCCTTAACCTCTCCTCGTAGGACATACCCTTTAGCTCCGGGACTAGTCTTGTTCAAACCTTTGCACTTTCTCTAGCTTCTTTACGTGCTTGGCTAGATGTGGGGTTTCCAAACTGGTGCTGCATACCCAGTATGGGCCTAATGTACACGTGTACAGAGTCCTGAACGATTCTTTATTAAGATGTCGGAATGCTGTTCTTAGGTTAGCTAGGCCCGTATGCTGCAGCAGTTATTTGGTTGTTGTGGGCCTCAGGAGATGTGCCTGGTGTTATACTCACCGGGTGATCTTTTTCCTTGATTAAGGTGTGCAGTCTCTGGCCCCCTAGACTGTACTCCGTCTGCGGTTTTCTTTGCCCTTCCCTATCTTCATGACTTTGCACTTGGGGGGGTTGAATTCCAGGAGCCAATTGCTGGACCAGGCTTGCAGCCTGTCTAGATCCCTTTGTAGTTCTGCCTGGTCCTCGTCCGACTGGATTCTTCTCATCAACTTCACATCATCTGCAAACAGGGACACTTCGGAGTCACCTTCCGTCATGTAGTTCACAAATACCAGAAACAGCACCGGTCCTAGGACGACCCTGTGGAA
>WNWK01030606.1:0-23372 GCA_009830355.1 Cherax destructor
GAACTGCAGGTGAACATACAAGGCACAATACAGGTGAAGGTGAACTGCAGGTGAACATGCAAGGCACAATACAGGTGAAGGTGAACTGCAGGTGAACATGCAAGGCACAATACAGGTGAAGGTGCACAGGTGGAGTCCTCCACATTAAAGAACTCTGAGAGTAAAATCTTGTGCTCTAACTTTTCAATGACTTGTATTAAATATTCTGTGATAATGTTCTTCACTCACATACACTCTCACTACTCTCTGATAAAGTGTAATAATGTGTTCTTCACTCACATACACTCTCACTACTCTCTGATAAAGTGTAATAATGTGTTCTTCACTCACATACACTCTCACTACTCTCTGATAAAGTGTTATAATGTGTCCTTCACTCACATACACTCTCACCACTCTCTGATAAAGTGTAATAATGTGTTCTTCACTCACATACACTCTCACCACTCTCTGATAAAGTGTAATAATGTGTTCTTCACTCACATACACTCTCACTACTCTCTGATAAAGTGTAATAATGTGTTCTTCACTCACATACACTCTCACTACTCTCTGATAAAGTGTAATAATGTGTTCTTCACTCACATACACTCTCACTACTCTCTGATAAAGTGTAATAATGTGTTCTTCACTCACATACACTCTCACTACTCTCTGATAAAGTGTTATAATGTGTTCTTCACTCACGTACACTCTCACCACTCTCTGATAAAGTGTGATAATGTGTTCTTCACTCACGTACACTCTCACTACTCTCTGATAAAGTGTAATAATGTGTTCTTCACTCACATACACTCTCACTACTCTCTGATAAAGTGTAATAATGTGTTCTTCACTCACATACACTCTCACCACTCTCTGATAAAGTGTAATAATGTTTTCTTCACTCACATACACTCTCGCTACTCTCTGATAAAGTATAATAATGTGTTCTTCACTCACATACACTCTCACTACTCTCTGATAAAGTGTTATAATGTGTTCTTCACTCACATACACTCTCTCTACTCTGATAAAGTGTAATAATGTGTTCTTCACTCACATACACTCTCACTACTCTCTGATAAAGTGTAATAATGTTTTCTTCACTCACATACACTCTCACTACTCTCTGATAAAGTGTTATAATGTGTTCTTCACTCACATACACTCTCACCACTCTCTGATAAAGTGTAATAATGTGTTCTTCACTCACATACACTCTCAATACTCTCTGATAAAGTGTGATAATGTGTTCTTCACTCACGTACACTCTCACCAGTCTCTGATAAAGTGTAATAATGTGTTCTTCACTCACATACACTCTCACCAGTCTCTGATAAAGTGTAATAATGTGTTCTTCACTCACATACACTCTCACTACTCTCTGATAAAGTGTAATAATGTGTTCTTCACTCACATACACTCTCACCAGTCTCTGATAAAGTGTAATAATGTGTTCTTCACTCACATACTCTCTCACTACTCTCTGATAAAGTGTGATAATGTGTTCTTCACTCACGTACACTCTCACCAGTCTCTGATAAAGTGTAATAATGTGTTCTTCACTCACATACACTCTCACCAGTCTCTGATAAAGTGTGATAATGTGTTCTTCACTCACATACACTCTCACTACTCTCTGATAAAGTGTGATAATGTGTTCTTCACTCACGTACACTCTAACTACTCTCTGATAAAGTGTAATAATGTGTTCTTCACTCACATACACTCTCACCAGTCTCTGATAAAGTGTAATAATGTGTTCTTCACTCACATACACTCTCACTACTCTCTGATAAAGTGTAATAATGTGTTCTTCACTCATATACACTCTGACTACTCTCTGATAAAGTGTAATAATGTGTTCTTCACTCACATACACTCTCAGATAACACAATAATTTCATGTCATAAAAATAAATGAGGAAAATGAACTGTTACATTTGAGGGGGACGTTGAGAGTTTTGAACCCCAAACACAGCATTTGAGGGGGACGTTGAGAGTTGTGAACCCCAAACACAGCATTTGAGGGGGACGTTGAGAGTTGTGAACCCCAAACACAGCATTTCCTCAGAGAGGAACTTAACTCTTCAAATGTAGCAACACCATGGAACACTTCCCATATATGATATTAGAACAAGTGTTTTAATATCAGTATATACAGACGGATGTAATTACAGAGAGGGACACACAGAAATCTGTGCTCTGTAAATACGTTCACATGGGTAGTCTCGTACCGTAGTCCAGCCAGAAGAGAAGAACTTCCCATCCGGTTACACCACCATGAAGAGGCCAGTTATTTTAAAATTTATTCTCCTATTTATATGTCATAGTTTGTAATCCGTTAAAATTAATTTATGCATGTTTCTGTTTATAACATCGTCGTCTTTGTATCTTCTGTGTTAACATGCATAACAGTTTGGTGTATGTATTTATGGTGTTACTATGTATAACAGTTTGGTGTATGTATTTATGGTGTTACTATGTATAACAGTTTGGTGTATGTATTTATGGTGTTATTATGTATAACAGTGTGATGGATGTATATATGGTGTTACTATGTATAACAGTGTGATGGATGTATATATGGTGTTACTATGTATAACAGTGTGATGGATGTATATATGGTGTTACTATGTATAACAGCGTGATGGATGTATTTATGGTGTTACTATGTATAACAGTGTGATGGATGTATTTATGGTGTTACTATGTATAACAGTGTGATGTATGTATTTATGGTGTTACTATGTATAACAGTTTGGTGTATGTATTTATGGTGTTACTATGTATAACAGCGTGATGTATGTATTTATGGTGTTACTATGTATAACAGTGTGATGTATGTATTTATGGTGTTACTATGTATAACAGCGTGATATATGTATTTATGGTGTTACTATGTATAACAGCGTGATGTATGTATTTATGGTGTTAATATGTATAACAGCGTGATGTATGTATTTATGGTGTTACTATGTATAACAGTTTGGTGTATGTATTTATGGTGTTACTATGTATAACAGCGTGATGTATGTATTTATGGTGTTACTATGTATAACAGCGTGATATCTGTATCTCCAGTGTTAACGTTATTATGGTGGACAAAATATATAAGAATCCTAACGATACAATTAATGTATATTTGTATCTTATTTGTATTGTTAAGAGATAAGTAAATAATGAATCTGAATGTCACAGGAATTCAGTAAAAAACAACAATTACATGGTGTGAATACTGAGTGTGTGAGTGAAGAACACATTATAACAGTGTTAATGAGTGCTGAGAGTGTATGTGAGTGAAGAACACATTATAACAGTGTTAATGAGTGCTGAGAGTGTATGTGAGTGAAGAACACATTATAACAGTGTTAATGAGTGCTGAGAGTGTATGTGAGTGAAGAACACATTATAACAGTGTTAATGAGTGCTGAGTGTATGTGAGTGAAGAACACATTATAACAGTGTTAATGAGTGCTGAGAGTGTATGTGAGTGAGAACACATTATAACAGTGTTAATGAGTGCTGAGGTGTATGAGTGAAGAACACATTATAACAGTGTTAATGAGTGCTGAGAGTGTATGTGAGTGAAGAACACATTATAACAGTGTTAATGAGTGCTGAGAGTGTATGTGAGTGGAGAACACATTATAACAGTGTTAATGAGTGCTGAGAGTGTATGTGAGTGGAGAACACATTATAACAGTGTTAATGAGTGCTGAGAGTGTATGCGAGTGAAGAACACAATCTAACAATGTTAATGAGTGCTGAGAGTGTGTGTGAGTGAAGAACACATTATAACAGTGTTAATGAGTGCTGAGAGTGTATGCGAGTGAAGAACACAATCTAACAATGTTAATGAGTGCTGAGAGTGTATGCGAGTGGAGAACACATTATAACAGTGTTAATGAGTGCTGAGAGTGTAGTGAAGAACACATTATAACAGTGTTAATGAGTGCTGAGATGTATGTGAGTGGAGAACACATTATAACAGTGTTAATGAGTGCTGAGAGTGGAGAACACATTATAACAGTGTTAATGAGTGCTGAGAGTGTATGTGAGTGAAGAACACATTATAACAGTGTTAATGAGTGCTGAGTGTGTATGCGAGTGAAGAACACATTATAACAGTGTTAATGAGTGCTGAGAGTGTATGTGAGTGAAGAACACATTATAACAGTGTTAATGAGTGCTGAGAGTGTATGTGAGTGAAGAACACATTATAACAGTGTTAATGAGTGCTGAGTGTATGTGAGTGAAGAACACATTATTATAGTGTTAATGAGTGCTGAGAGTGTATGTGAGTGAAGAACACATTATAACAGTGTTAATGAGTGCTGAGAGTGGAGAACACATTATAACAGTGTTAATGAGTGCTGAGAGTGGAGAACACATTATAACAGTGTTAATGAGTGCTGAGAGTGTATGTGAGTGAAGAACACATTATAACAGTGTTAATGAGTGCTGAGAGTGTATGTGAGTGAAGAACACATTATAACAGTGTTAATGAGTGCTGAGAGTGTATGTGAGTGAAGAACACATTATAACAGTGTTAATGAGTGCTGAGAGTGTATGTGAGTGAAGAACACATTATAACAGTGTTAATGAGTGCTGAGAGTGTATGCGAGTGAAGAACACAATCTAACAATGTTAATGAGTGCTGAGAGTGTATGCGAGTGGAGAACACATTATAACAGTGTTAATGAGTGCTGAGAGTGTGAGTGAAGAACACATTATAACAGTGTTAATGAGTGCTGAGAGTGTATGTGAGTGGAGAACACATTATAACAGTGTTAATGAGTGCTGAGAGTGGAGAACACATTATAACAGTGTTAATGAGTGCTGAGAGTGTATGTGAGTGAAGAACACATTATAACAGTGTTAATGAGTGCTGAGTGTGTATGCGAGTGGAGAACACATTATAACAGTGTTAATGAGTGCTGAGAGTGTATGTGAGTGAAGAACACATTATAACAGTGTTAATGAGTGCTGAGAGTGTATGTGAGTGAAGAACACATTATAACAGTGTTAATGAGTGCTGAGTGTATGCGAGTGGAGAACACATTATTATAGTGTTAATGAGTGCTGAGTGTATGTAGTGAACACATTATAACAGTGTTAATGAGTGTGAGAGTGGAGAACACATTATAACAGTGTTAATGAGTGCTGAGAGTGGAGAACACATTATAACAGTGTTAATGAGTGCTGAGAGTGGAGAACACATTATAACAGTGTTAATGAGTGCTGAGAGTGTATGTGAGTGAAGAACACATTATAACAGTGTTAATGAGTGCTGAGAGTGTATGTGAGTGAAGAACACATTATAACAGTGTTAATGAGTGCTGAGAGTGTATGTGAGTGAAGAACACATTATAACAGTGTTAATGAGTGCTGAGAGTGTATGTGAGTGAAGAACACATTATAACAGTGTTAATGAGTGCTGAGAGTGTATGTGAGTGAAGAACACATTATAACAGTGTTAATGAGTGCTGAGAGTGTATGCGTGTGGAGAACACATTATAACAGTGTTAATGAGTGCTGAGAGTGTGTGATCAGTCTCAGCACTGTTATAATGTGAAGAACACATTATAACAGTGCTGAGACTGATCAAGTTATGACTTGATAAAGTTTATTTTCGTCACCATTATAAACTCTACATCACACAGCGTATTTCATCAGGTATTAATGTTTGGTACTTTAGGTAATATTACTGGTACCTCATGTGTTATAGGCAGTTAACATTATACATCATTGTTCAATTGTTCAACAAACATTTCTCTCTATAACCTGAGAACATTAAACTACAAGATCAGTAGAGATAACTGATCTTCATAACATTTATATGTTTCAATTAAAGTTCACCAATGGTTGTTATGTATATATACGCATTCGTGTGTGTTTACATGTGTCAGCAAATATTCGTGTGTGTTTACATGTGTCAGCAAATATTCGTGTGTGTTTACATGTGTCAGCAAATATTCGTGTGTGTTTACATGTGTCAGCAAACATTCAGCTTCTTGAATCTTAACAAGTCAAAGATTCTAAAACAAAATTAATTATGTTATTTTATACACCATTGTGCGACTAGTAATTACAATAATTAATCTCAACAAGAGTTACTGTAATTTCTCACATAACTTCCTTTGCTATATTAAATTACAAAGTATTCATTTTTTAAAAAATAAGTGATGCTTTGTGCCATTTAATCAGGTGAATAAAAAACATTCTTTACCGGACAGTCTTTTGATGGAACAACGTTTCAATCTATGTTGATCTTTGTCCAGTGACTTGGTCAACAAGGTGTAATAATGTATTCTGCACGCTCAAACATACTTAACACTCTTTGATGATGTGTAATAATGTGCTCAACACTCCCACACCCACTCAACACTTTTTAACAATGTGTAATAATATGCTGTACACTCACACACTCACTCGGTTAACAAAACACCTTAGTATCAGAAGACAAAAAAGGAACTGTTATAGTACATTTGAGGGGGACGTTGAGAGTTGTGAACCCCAAACACAGCATTTGAGGGGGACGTTGAGAGCTTTGAACCCCAAACACAGCATTTGAGGGGGACGTTGAGAGCTGTGAACCCCAAACACAGCATTTGAGGGGGACGTTGAGAGTTGTGAACACCAAACACAGCATTTGAGGGGGACGTTGAGAGTTGTGAACCCCAAACACAGCATTTGAGGGGGACGTTGAGAGCTGTGAACCCCAAACACAGCATTTGAGGGGGACGTTGAGAGCTGTGAACCCCAAACACAGCATTTGAGGGGGACGTTGAGAGCTGTGAACCCCAAACACAGCATTTGAGGGGGACGTTGAGAGCTGTGAACCCCAAACACAGCATTTGAGGGGGACGTTGAGAGCTGTGAACCCCAAACACAGCATTTCCTCAAAGAGGAACTTAACTCTTCAAATGTAGCCTTCCCATGGAGTACCACCCATATATGATATTAGAACAAATTAAATATCATATATACAGACGGATGTAATTACAGAGAGGGACAAAGAAATCTGTGCTCTATAAATACATCCACCCGGGTAGTCTCGTACCGTAGTCCAGCCAGAAGAGAAGAACTTCCCGTCCAGTTACACCACCATGGAGATGCCAGTTACACCACCATGGAGAGGCCAGTTACACCACCATGGAGATGCCAGTTACACCACCATGGAGATGCCAGTTACACCACCATGGAGAGGCCAGTTACACTACCATGGAGAGGCCAGTTACACCACCATGGAGATGCCAGTTACACCACCATGGAGAGGCCAGTTACACCACCATGGTGAGGCTAGTTACACCACCATGGAGATGCCAGTTACACCACCATGGAGATGCCAGTTACACCACCATGGAGATGCCAGTTACACCACCATGGAGAGGCCAGTTACACCACCATGGAGATGCCAGTTACACCACCATGGAGATGCCAGTTACACCACCATGGAGAGGCCAGTTACACCACCATGGAGATGCCAGTTACACCACCATGGTGAGGCCAGTTACACCACCATGGAGATCCCAGTTACACCACCATGGAGATGCCAGTTACACCACCATGGAGATGCCAGTTACACCTCCATGGAGATGCCAGTTACACCACCATTGAGAGGCCAGTTACACCACCATGGTGAGGCCAGTTACACCACCATGGAGAGGCCAGTTACACCACCATGGAGAGGCCAGTTACACCACCATGGAGAGGCCAGTTACACCACCATGGAGAGGCCAGTTACACCACCATGGAGAGGCCAGTTACACCACCATGGTGAGGCCAGTTACACCACCATGGAGAGGCCAGTTACACCACCATGGAGAGGCCAGTTACACCACCATGGAGATGCCAGTTACATCACCATGGAGAGGCCAGTTACACCACCATAAAGAGGCCAGTTACACCACCATGGAGATGCCAGTTACACCACCATGGAGATGCCAGTTACACCACCATGGAGAGGCCAGTTACACCACCATGGAGAGGCCAGTTACACCACCATGGAGATGCCAGTTACACCACCATGGAGAGGCCAGTTACACCACCATGGAGAGGCCAGTTACACCACCATGGAGAGGCCAGTTACACCACCATGGAGAGGCCAGTTACACCACCATGGAGAGGCCAGTTACACCACCATGGTGAGGCCAGTTACACCACCATGGAGAGGCCAGTTACACCACCATGGAGAGGCCAGTTACACCACCATGGAGATGCCAGTTACACCACCATGGAGATGCCAGTTACACCACCATAAAGAGGCCAGTTACACCACCACGGAGAGGCCAGTTACACCACCATGGAGATGCCAGTTACACCACCATGGAGAGGCCAGTTACACCACCATGGAGAGGCCAGTTACACCACCATGGAGAGGCCAGTTACACCACCATGGAGAGGCCAGTTACACCACCATGGAGAGGCCAGTTACACCACCATGGAGAGGCCAGTTACACCACCATGGAGAGGCCAGTTACACCACCATGGAGAGGCCAGTTACACCACCATGGAGAGGCCAGTTACACCACCATGGAGAGGCCAGTTACACCACCATGGAGATGCCAGTTACACCACCATGGAGATGCCAGTTACACCACCATGGAGATGCCAGTTACACCACCATGGAGAGGCTAGTTACACCACCATGGAGAGGCCAGTTACACCACCATGGAGAGGCCAGTTACACCACCATGGAGAGGCCAGTTACACCACCATGGAGATGCCAGTTACACCACCATGGAGAGGCCAGTTACACCACCATGGAGAGGCCAGTTACACCACCATGGTGAGGCCAGTTACACCACCATGGAGAGGCCAGTTACACCACCATGGAGAGGCCAGTTACACCACCATGGAGAGGCCAGTTACACCACCATAGAGAGGCCAGTTACACCACCATAGAGAGGCCAGTTACACCATCATGGAGAGGCCAGTTACACCACCATGGAGAGGCCAGTTACACCACCATGGTGAGGCCAGTTACACCACCCTGGAGAGGCCAGTTACACCACCATGGAGAGGCCAGTTACACCACCATGGAGAGGCCAGTTACACCACCATGGAGAGGCCAATTATTTTAAGTTTTATTCTTCTATTTATATGTCATAGTTTGTAATCTGTTAAAATTAATTTTATTAATGTTTGTTTATAACATCGTCGTCTTTGTATTTTATGTGTAAACATGTATAACAGTGTGGTGTATGTATTTATGGTGTTACTACGTATAGCAGTGTGGTGTATGTATTTATGGTGTTACTATGTATAACAGTGTGGTGTATGTATTTATGGTGTTACTATGTATAACAGTTTGGTGTATGTATTTATGGTGTTACTATGTATAACAGTTTGGTGTATGTATTTATGGTGTTACTATGTATAACAGTGTGAACTCTGTATCTCTAGTGTTATTATGCATAGCTTTATTATAGTGGGAGAAATGTTCTTATAATAAAGTTACTTAACGATGTATATGAATCTCAGTGATACAAATAATGTATATTTGTACCTTATTTGTTTTGTTAAGAGATAAGTAAATAATGAATCTGAATGTCACAGGAATTCAGTTAGAAACAACAATTACATGGTGTGAATACTGAGTGTGTATAACATTGTTAATAATGCTGAGTGTGTTGTGAGGGGAACTCCAATCAGCACTGCCAATATATGATATAACACAAGTGTTATGATATCAGTATATTCAGGTAGATATAATAACAGAGGAGGACACAAAGAAATCTCTGTCATCCCATGTTATTACATGTGATCATTGTATCCATGTAAACCTGGTCCAGCCATAAGTGAGGAACCTCCCAGCCAGCCACACCATCTGTTTTTCATCTGATCCTTTTATTTATGCGTTATATATATATATATATTTTTTTATTATTTTTTATTAACACATCGGCCGATTCCCACCAAGGCAGGGTGGCCCGAAAAAGAAAAACTTTCATCATCATTCACTCCATCACTGTCTTGCCAGAAGGGTGCTTTACACTACAGTTATAAAACTGCAACATTAACACCCCTCCTTCAGAGTGCCGGCACTGTACTTCCCATCTCCAGAACTCAAGTCCGGCCTGCCGGTTTCCCTGAATCCCTTCATAAATGTTACTTTGCTCACACTCCAACAGCACGTCAAGTATTAAAAACCATATGCCTCCATTCACTCCTATCAAATACGCTCACACATGCTTGCTGGAAGTCCAAGCCCCTCGCACACAAAACTTCCTTTACCCTCTCCCTCCAACCTTTCCTAGGCCGACCCCTACCCCACCTTCCCTCCACTACAGATTTATACACTCTCGAAGTCACTCTGTCTCGTTCCATTCTCTCTACATGTCCAAACCACCTCAACAACCCCTCCTCAGCTCTCAGGATAATAGTTTTGGTAATCCCGCACCTCCTCCTAATTTCCAAACTCCGAATTCTCTGCATTATATTCACACCACACATTGACCTCAGACATGACATCTCCACTGCCTCCAGCCTTCTCCTCGTTGCAACATTCATCACCCATGCTTCACACCCATATAAGAGCGTTGGTATAACTATACTTTCATACATTCCCTCTTTACTTCCATGGACAAGGTTCTTTGTCTCCACAGACTCCGAAGTGCTCCACTCACCCTTTTCCCTCATCAATTCTATGATTCACCTCATCCTTCATAGACCCATCCGCCGACATGTCCACTCCCAAATATTTGAATACATTCACCTCCTCCATACTCTCTCCCTCCAATCTGATATCCAATCTTTCGTCACCTATTCTTTTTGTTATCCTCATCACCTTACTCTATCCTATATTCACTTTCAATTTTCTTCTTTTACACACCCTACCAAATTCATCCACCAACCTCTGCAACTTCTCTTCAGAATCTCCCAAAGCACAGTGTCATCAGCAAAAAGCAACTGTGACAACTCCCACTTTGCATTTGCTTCTTTATCTTTTAGCCCAACACCTCTTGCCAAGACCCTCGCATTCACTTCTCTTACAACCCCATCTATAAATATATTGAACAACCACGGTGACATCACACATCCTTGTCTAAGGCCCACTTTTACTGGGAAATAGTCCCCTTTCCTCCTACACACTCTAACCTGAGCCTCACTATCCTCATAAAAACTCTTCACTGCTTTCAGTAACCTTCCTCCTATTCCATACACCTGCAACATCTGCCACATTGCCCCCCTATCTACCCTATCATACGCCTTTTCCAAATCCATAAATGCCACAAAAACATCTTTACCCTTATCCAAATACTGTTCACCTATATGTTTCACTGTAAACACTTGGTCTACACACCCCCTACCTTTCCTAAAGCCCCCTTGTTCATCTGCTATCCTGCTTTCTGTTTTACTCTTAATTCTTTCAATAATAACTCTACCATACACTTTACCAGGTACACTCAACAGACTTATTCCCCTATAATTTTTGCACTCTCTTTTGTCCCCTTTGCCTTTACACAAAGGAACAATACACGCTCTCTGCCAATCCCTAGGTACCTTACCCTCTTCCATACATTTATTAAATAATAGCACCAACCACTCCAAAACTATATCCCCACCTGCTTTTAACATTTCTATCTTTATCCCATCAATCCCAGCTGCCTTACCCCCTTTCATTCTACCCACTGCCTCACGAACTTCCCCTACACCTACAACTGGCTCTTCCACACTCCTACAAGATGTTATTCCTCCTTGCCCTACACACGAAATCACAGCTTCCCTGTCTTCATCAACATTTAACAAATCCTCAAAATATTCTCTCCATCTTCCCGATACCTCTAACTCTCCATTTAATAACTCTCCTCTCCTATTTTTAACTGTCAAATCCATTTGTTCTCTAGGCTTCCTCAACTTATTAATCTCATTCCAAAACTTTTTCTTATTTTCAACAAAATTTGCTGATAACATCTCACCCACTCTCTCATCTGCTCTCTTTTTACATTGCTTCACCACTCTTTTAACCTCTCTTTTTCTCTCCATATACTCTTCCCTCCTTGCATCACTTCTACTTTGTAAAAACCTCTCATATGCTAACTTTTTCTCCCTTACTACTCTCTTTACATCATCATTCCACCAATCGCTCCTCTTCCCTCCCGCACCCACTCGCCTGTAACCACAAACTTCTGCTGAACACTCTAACACTACATTTTTAAATCTACCCCATACATTTTCGACCCCATTGCCTACACTCTCACTAGCCCATCTATCCTCCAATAGTTGTTTATATCTTACCCTAACTGCCTCCTCTTTTAGTTTATAAACCTTCACCTCTCTTTTACTTACTGATTCTATTTTCCTTGTATCCCATCTACCTTTTACTCCCACTGTAGCTATAACTAAAAAGTGATCTGATATATCTGTGGCCCCTCTATAAACATGTACATCCTGAAGTCTACTCAACAGTCTTTTATCTACCAATACATAGTCCAACAAACTACTGTCATTACGCCCTACATCATATCTTGTATACTTATTTATCCTCTTTTTCTTAAAATATGTATTACCTATAACTAAACCCCTTTCTATACAAAGTTCAATCAAAGGGCTCCCATTATCATTTACACCTGGCACCCCAAACTTACCTACTACACCCTCTTGCATGTTTCTCCCACTTTAGCATTTAGGTCCCCTACCACAATTACTCTCTCATTTGGTTCAAAAGTTCCTATACATTCGCTTAACATCTCCCAAAATCTCTCTCTCTCCTCTACACTCCTCTCTTCTCCAGGTGCATACACGCTTATTATGACCCACTTTTCGCATCCGACCCTTATTTTAATCCACATAATCCTTGAATTTACACATTCATATTCCCTCTTTTCCTTCCATAACTGATCCTTCAACATTATTGCTACCCCTTCCCTTAGCTCTAACTCTCTCAGATACTCCTGACTTAATCCCATTTATTTCTCCCCACTGAAACTCGCCTACCCCCTTCAGCTTTGTTTCGCTTAGGGCCAGGACATCCAACTTCTTTTCATTCATAACATCGGCAATCATCTCTTTCTTATCAGCCGCACTACATCCACGCACATTCAAACAACCCAGTTTTATAAAGTTTTTCTTCTTCTCGTTTTTAGTAGATTTGTACAGGAGAAGGGGTTACTAGCTCATTGCTCCCGGCATTTTAGTCGCCTCATACGACACGCATGGCTTACGGAGGAAAGATTCTTTTCCACTTCCCCATGGACAATAGAGAAAATAAAAAGAACAAGAGCTATTAAGAAAAAGAAGAAAAACCTAGATGTGTGTATGTATATATATGCATGTGTATGCCAGTGTAGTGTGACCTAAAGTGTAAGAGAAGTAGCTAGATATACCTGTTATCCAGCGTGTTTATGAGACAGAAAAGACACCAGCAATCCTACCATCATGTAAAACAGTTTCAGGTTTCTGTTTCACAGTCACCTGGCAGGACGTAGTACCTCCTGAGTGGTTGTGTCTAATATATATATATATATATATATATATATATATATATATATATATATATATATATATATATATATATATATATATATATAAAGATGGCATATACAGTACACGAGGTGAGAGATACATGTCTAGTACATATTGTTACATCTTTGTCACTGATTATAATGCGAAAATCTCATCCAGCTCTTCCGAGCTGGGGCGCGTGCCAGAATACAGCATGCATTACCCCTCTGAACAGCAGCGCTGAGTCGCTGGAACAGAAAACTAGCTGCCCTGGGATCCCTAGTTACCCTTATATATATATATATATATATATATATATATATATATATATATATATATATATATATATCTATATATATATATAATATCTATATATATATATTTTTTTTTTGGCTGTTACTATGTATAACAGATTGATCAGTGTATCTCTGGTGTTATAATGTACAACAATGTGATCACTGTATCACTGTATTTTAGTCGCCTCTTATGACACGCATATCTTACAGAAGAAGAATTCTTTTCCACTTCCCTATGGAGATAAAAATAAACTATGTTTTATAAATGATGATTAGTAAATGATGCATGCAAATGTTGGAGGTGGAGTCTGGTGGTGGGAAGGTGAGCAGACACGGAGGTTGGAGGTGGAGTCTGGTGGTGGGAAGGTGAGCAGACACGGAGGTTGGAGATGGAGTCTGGTGGTGGGAAGGTGAGCAGAGACGGAGGTTGGAGGTGGAGTCTGGTGGTGGGAAGGTGAGCAGACACGGAGGTTGGAGATGGAGTCTGGTGGTGGGAAGGTGAGCAGAGACGGAGGTTGGAGGTGGAGTCTGGTGGTGGGAAGGTGAGCAGAGACGGAGGTTGGAGGTGGAGTCTGGTGGTGGAGGTGAGCAGACACGGAGGTCAGGTGTTATAAGGAAAGAGAACAAATTTTGAAGTCATTTCAAGGAGTTTTCGGTTTCCTATACTCATCCAGTACAATGTATGTGATAGATTTTGCTGATGTTGCATTATTCTGGTTTGTTATATGGATTTGGTGAGATTCACGAAGGCTGCTTCGAGACACTTTCGTTTGCTCTTCTCGTGTTCATTATATGTCCAATGTTCTTATCGCCAGACCTTGAGATGAGAATGCAGGTTACAATGAACCCAATAGGCATTGTTGATGTCCAATTCATATTTTTCCTGGAGGGATTTTTGCGAATCTCCGGCTGTTTCACCAGCACAATTTCTTATATATTCCTTAGTTTAAGAAAATCCTTTACAAGTGTTTAAGGCGAGAACTAGAGTCATGTCAGCTTTATATAGAAGAAGGGCATCATCATTGTCCTGCGAGGAGAACGAGTCCCTAGTCAGTCCCAGTTAAAACTATGATTGATGTGTATGTGTAGACCTTTGAGAGTACTGGATCAGATGAGACTGAGGGGAAATATCAGGGTGGAGAATGCATCTACAAAGTGTTTCTGTTTCATATATAATACTTTGTCTTTGCATTGATTTGAGGTCCTGTTAAGAGTAATAATATAATCAGTCATCCATGTTATTAGGTTTTCTGTAGACCTTGTGGGTCATGGTGTTGTAGACCTTGTGGGTCATGGTGTTGTAGACCTTGTGGGTCATGGTGTTGTAGACCTTGTGGGTCATGGTGTTGTAGACCTTGTGGGTCATGGTGTTGTAGACCTTGTGGGTCATGGTGTTGTAGACCTTGTGGGTCATGGTGTTGTAGACCTTGTGGGTCATGGTGTTGTAGACCTTGTGGGTCATGGTGTTGTAGACCTTGTGGGTCATGGTGTTGTAGACCTTGTGGGTCATGGTGTTGTAGACCTTGTGGGTCATGGTGTTACAATCTTTTTTGAGTAACACATCAAGAAAGACAAGGAATAATGATTTTCCTTCTTTAGAGGTGAATTTGGTGGAATTGTTCACCTGTTAAGTTAATCCTTGAATTCACTGCAGTCGATATGCTGAAATGCTGTATTATTTACATAACTCATACTATGAAGAGAATATAATAATTCTCTAAAATAAAAAAGAAACAGATTTTTTCAAATTTTTTTAACTTCATCAAAACATAAAACACAACAGGAATTTAAAACATTCGAAGTCAGGGATGTAACTAATTGTTTGTTGGAAAACAGACTTGGATTTCCCGACAAATATGCATGCAGAATATGTGACAAAATAAATACCTTGTAAACCTTTGTATTGTCACATTATGTAGTAGGTAAAAGCACATTCGATTTTTATCTTGAAAGTGACATGTGAAAACGAATGTGTCTAGAAGCAGCTGTCAGTCTTATCGAAACAATTGAATAGTCCAGAGATCAAAACAGGAAAAAAAAAAAAAAACTTTGATCTGATGGTCAGATCTCAGTTGTGACCTCTCCTGGTAACACATGACCTCTGTCGTCACAGACATATACCAAACCTGACCTGACCTTCGGTATTTACATACTTTACAAGTCCATGGACGAAAACTGTTTAAAGTTTATTTCAGTTTCCTTTCCAAAAATAGTAATAACTCTACCTCACTTCCCATGATTTTATTGCCTTCATATTTCTCAGTAGAGTCACAGGCACAGGCACAGGCACAGGCACACTACGTTATACACATATTTTAATCATTTGTTATTAAGAGGAAAAATGTTTTTCAGTTATCTAGTTTTAAAAATCGTCGGGAAATTGTTCAGCACAAGCAATAAATTGTTCAGCACAAGCAATAAATTGTTCAACACAAGCAATAAATTGTTCAGCACAAGCAATGAAGGCTCGATCACAACCATGCTGAGTTCTTTAAATAAAATTTTCCATTTAACGTAAATTTCCATTAATTCAATAATAAAATTGTCATTTGATGAAAAATCATATTTTTTGAGTTTTCAACAAGGAAGCCCAAGATATCCAGCTATCCAGAGGCTGTGTTGTGTCAACAAAGCTACGTAGATATCCAGAGGCTGTGTTGTGTCAACAAAGCTACGTAGATATCCAGAGGCTGTGTTGTGTCAACAAAGCTACGTAGATATCCAGAGGCTGTGTTGTGTCAACAAGCTACGTAGATATCTAGAGGCTGTGTTGTGCCAACAAAGCTACGTAGATATCCAGAGGCTGTGTTGTGTCAACAAAGCTACGTAGATATCCAGAGGCTGTGTTGGGCCAACAAAGCTACGTAGCTTCCAGTCAGAAGCCATGTTGAACAATAACAGTTTTTCCATTAATTCCACATTGCTTTTAATGTGAGAACTAAAATGTGCAATTATAAAGTAAGTGTTTTACCTAATCTTCTTTAACAGTGTGTTGGCTACACAAAACTCTCTCACTGAATTTAGTTATTTAGACTTTTAAGGCTTATGAGTATTTACTATTAAGATAATGGTTAAATGGTTCAATAATATAAATACTGGAGTCACTAAGAAGTTCTTTCATTTCACTCTCAAGATTTTTTTTTTTCAGAATAACCACTGGTATGGGATTGTGAGGTGGGCTTTACACTGCAGATTAAAGCTGATCCAAGGAGCTATGAGACACAGGCGGATTTAACGCTTCCCAATAATAAAATAATCGAGGTTTAATTTATGTTGATTTTTAGGAAGAGATTTTGTTCATTAAGTCTTGTAATTAAGATTATATTTTCTGCTTATTGAGCTCAGTTAATGATGCTAACTGATCACAGTTTTGCTCCATTAATGTCGAGATATACATAGTGCAGAGTCCAGCATCAAGACTATGCAGTAATTAAATGAAATTAGACAGAAGACGTAAGTACAGTCTGTTTCAGAAGAAATTTCGAAGAAATCTTAATTCATATATGTACAAATAAAAATAATTTTCATTTTCATTCAGAAAAATAGGAATTGACAGTTTGTGGAAATGTTAAGTTTCAGCGGTTTGACGAAATTGTGAGAACGATGGTTTACTAGATGAACTGTCAAGGGAACTGTCAAGGGAACTGTCAAGGAACTGTCAAGTGAACTGTCAAGTGAACTGTCAAGGGAACTGTCAAGGGAACTGTCAAGGAACTGTCAAGGAACTGTCAAGGAACGTCAAGGAACTGTCAAGTGAACTGTCAAGTGAACTGTCAAGGGAACTGTCAAGTGAACTGTCAAGGGAACTGTCAAGGGAACTGTCAAGGGAACTGTCAAGGGAACTGTCAAGGGAACTGTCAAGGGAACTGTCAAGGGAATGACCGACGGTGAATGTTATTCTTGTTGAAAAATTTATAAAATTCCCACAAGTTGAAAATCAAGACACGTGCAAAAACTGAATATCTTTATTGATGAAACGTTTCGTCAGGTTCAGCAGCAGCAGCAGCAGCAGCAGCGTGTGTAGTAGCGAGATAAAAATGATGTTATCAGTTCATCAACCTTGGATAAAAAACATTTGAGGTGGTGAGTCGCTCAGCCAGGAGAAGACTTCACCTCCACACCATGATGGAGCTCAACCTTATTATACACAATTTTCCAGTTATGTGTCAACATCTACAGCGACCACCAAACTGTTTTTCCATCCAACTGCAGTACATTTTTATGTCATTTTTCTTCCACCTATAACAGGAATGGCAAACATGCTCTCAAAATTGCGTTTTGGAAACACATGAATGATACATGTGTACCTCAGAGAGGAGTGCCTGGCACCTCCGTGCAAGGTCTGCTACTTATAAAAAGGCTATTATACATCAAAGATTTCGAAGAATTTAAAAAAAAAATTCTTATGAAATGATAGAGAATCTTTTCCCGATGGTAATGACAACAAAAGTACGAAATTTGATGAATAACTTACGGAATTACGCTCTCGGGAAGTTAGCGATTTCGCCGATATTTACGCATCGGCGATTTCGCCCACTTTGAGCCCTATTTTCGGCCAATTCCATTGTTCCAGTCGACCAATCTCATAGTTATTTCTTTAGAACTACATTTGTTCTATCGATTGAGTACAAGAAACTGCCCATTTACCGATTTCAACTACCCAATAAAGTGGTCAGAAATTGGCCATTTGGCCAATTTCACGCAAATTACAAAAAGATGCCAATTTCAAAATAGGGTCTAGAATGAACAATGTAGCCATTCCTGGCACTAAAATAACATTTTCTCTGTTCATCAGTCACGTCTCCAGGCTACTCCTATATTACTCTTGCTTTCTATTTTCAATTTTTATTCACACCTTCCCTTCCCCACTTACCCAAGGTGAGCCTCAACTGCTGGTATTCTTGCCTTCCCCAAGTTCATGTATCCATCCGTTCGCTCCCGGATGTCTCCCCTTCCTCACTTACCTAAGGTCGGCGGTGCCTTCCCCGGATCAGTGTCTCCAGGAGTCCACTTGTGTCACCTCAGGTGGACTCCCATCCCCACTTCCTCAGAATCAGCGGTTGACACCCCCAGTGGAAACTTGGTCTTGTCTAGCTGGTCTACGGTAGAGACTGGACGCAGTTTTCTGTGTCACCTCCAGTAATTACACCCACCAAGACAGCCACGACCGTACACCAGCTAGACGAGACCAAGCTGCCACACAGCTCACCCACCCAGGAGAGGATAATTAAGAAAAAAAATGGAAATCCTTTTATGTTTCACTATGAATTTATACTAAGTACAAGTTTTTTTACTTATTTAGCATTTTAAAATATTTGTTAGTGTTTTATTTTATGTCGACGAATGTCCAAGTGTTGAAGAACTTGTCCACCTCCATCAAAACTGTGTTAAATATTACATATTACATTGTTTTTATTTTTATTTATTTATTCATCTCTTGCATTTGTCACTCAAAGGCTAACAAACGCACAAACTTACACATATACAAGTATTTTCATATACATTTATACATTTCAACACACGCACCTTACGTACACCAGTACACATACACTTGTTTGCTTAATAAAAAACACACACATAATCCTAGTTATTACAAATACGCACACATGTAAACAATTCTCTCCTTTGACTCTAACATGTATGAGGTCACACATACATATGCACACGCATCTCACTCCAACTCTCATGGCACGAACACTCGTGCACACATACCATGCCACGACCACTCGTGCACACATACCATGCCACGAACACTCGTGCAGACATACCATGCCACGAACACTCGTGCACACATACCAAGCCACGAACACTCGTGCACACATACCATGCCACGATCACTCGTGCACACATACCATGCCACGAACACTCGTGCACACATACCATGCCACGAACACTCGTGCACACATACCATGCCACGAACACTCGTGCACACATACCATGCCACGAACACTCGTGCACACATACCATGCACGAACACTCGTGCACACATACCATGCCACGAACACTCGTGCACACATACCATGCCACGAACACTGTGCACACTACCATGCCACGAACACTCGTGCACACATACCATGCCACGAACACTCGTGACACATACCATGCCACGAACACTCGTGACACATACCATGCCACGAACACTCGTGCACACATACCATGCCACGAACACTCGTGCACACATACCATGCCACGAACACTCGTGCACACATACCATGCCACGAACACTCGTGACACATACCATGCCACGAACACTCGTGACACATACCTGCCACGAACACTCGTGCACACATGCACACATGCCACGAACACTCGTGCACACATACCATGCCACGAACACTCGTGCACACATACCATGCCACGAACACTCGTGCACACATACCATGCCACGAACACTCGTGCACACATACCATGCCACGAACACTCGTGCACACATACCCTGCCACGAACACTCGTGCACACATACCATGCCACGAACACTCGTGCACACATACCATGCCACGAACACTCGTGCACATACCTGCCACGACACTCGTGCACACATACCATGCCACGAACACTCGTGCACACATACCATGCCACGAACACTCGTGTGCACACATACCATGCCACGAACACTCGTGCACACATACCATGCCACGAACACTCGTGCACACATACCATGCCACGAACACTCGTGCACACATACCTGCCACGAACACTCGTGCACACATACCATGCCACGAACACTCGTGCACACATACCATGCCACGAACACTCGTGCACACATACGAGTAACACATTGGTGGTTAAAATTAAATAAAGTAGTAGAAGCAATGTAAGGGAAATAAGGAAATATTTATGTGCTTCAATATTTAGAAGGTTGGTTCAGATGGTCCTAGTCGCATATATTTGCCGACTTTGAATTATTCTCTTTGATCAGCAGCGCCGCTGTTTCCCTCACACTATAACTGATATATGTCACCCATAGTGGATATGCTGGTATAGTCTTATACTATGAGCCTTATGTTCTTTCAGGGATAGGTAGTGATCCTATTAGGATGATTAGCTGGATTACTGGGGTTACTGGAGGCTAGGAATAAAGATTATCTCTCTCCACGGCACCCAGCAGAAGTGAGGCTCCTCTTGATGCTGCTGCAGACTTGGTTGGGTGTTGCATATCAGTCCTTGGAGTTGTGACAGTTTAGACATGACGATCATACTGGGCAGCTTACACCTTGGTGCAGTGACAGAGAGTCACTGTGATATGGAGTGTTTGTGGATTGAGTTGTGTGACTATTGCTAAAACAGTATCTGTTAGGATAAAGTCTCCTGAGCAGTGTGCACTCATAGCTTTAAGATTAGCAATTTCCCTTGTGGACTATGTGAAAGCATGTTTTTTATACACCTTGCATTGGGGCAGAACCAGCTAGACTGATTGTAGACCAACATTACAGCTGGTTAAGGCACTGAAACAGTAAGAATCTATTAATAATTAAAAACTAATATAACACTTACAGCAACAATGAAACGACCTAGCCAGGTTGTAGGAGTGGCTGCCATTTTTTTTTTGTCAGTTTCAATATCTATAGCGGATAACGCCATAAATATTGAAACTGTATAGGGAAGGTAAGTGCAGATGAGAGAAAGAAATCCTGGAAGACTTTCCGTGAATGTGATGGGAACCTTAGTCATGCAAGATAATTGCTTGGGGAGACATGAATGTCAATACACATTGTTGTGGAAGGTGCAGTGGGAAAGTTTGCAGTGTTTGGTGTAAATAACAATTTGCAACTTTTAACTTACCTCAGCAGGCATGTCAACAGACAAGAACGGTAATGTAATACACAAAACTGTAAAACAACAAGGAAGAACAGTTTAATAATTAACAGATAGTATAGTAACTTAAAAATACATAATAGAACTGCATAGTGATACATCAAACAGTATAGTAACACATTAAACATGTATCATGTATGCTAATGTTTTATAAATTTTGTGATCTAGCAAACCCTGCCACTGGGAGGTCAGTCTAGTCTTTATAAAGACTTCATTCACTCACTTCTAACTTTTTGTTTGTATCTCCTGCTGCTGTACATGTGAGTAAGATCATGTATCTGTACTACCAGCCTGTGTTGTTGGTAGTAAGACCATGAATGTGTACTACCAGCCTGTGTTGTTGGTAGTAAGACCATGTGTGTGTACTACCAGCCTGTGTTGTTGGTAGTAAGACCATGAATGTGTACTACCAGCCTGTGTTGTTGGTAGTAAGACCATGAATGTGTACTACCAGCCTGTGTTGTTGGTAGTAAGACCATGAATGTGTACTACCAGCCTGTGTTGTTGGTAGTAAGACCATGAATGTGTACTACCAACCTGTGTTGTTAGTAGTAAGACCATGTGTGTGTACTACCAGCCTGTGTTGTTGGTAGTAAGACCATGTATGTGTACTACCAGCCTGTGTTGTTGGTAGTAAGACCATGAATGTGTACTACCAGCCTGTGTTGTTGGTAGTAAGACCATGTGTGTGTACTACCAGCCTGTGTTGTTGGTAGTAAGACCATGTATGTGTACTACCAGCCTGTGTTGTTGGTAGTAAGACCATGAATGTGTACTACCAACCTGTGTTGTTAGTAGTAAGACCATGTGTGTGTACTACCAGCCTGTGTTGTTGGTAGTAAGACCATGAATGTGTACTACCAACCTGTGTTGTTAGTAGTAAGACCATGTGTGTGTACTACCAGCCTGTGTTGTTGGTAGTAAGACCATGTATGTGTACTACCAGCCTGTGTTGTTGGTAGTAAGACCATGAATGTGTACTACCAGCCTGTGTTGTTGGTAGTAAGACCATGTGTGTGTACTACCAGCCTGTGTTGTTGGTAGTAAGACCATGAATGTGTACTACCAGCCTGTGTTGTTAGTAGTAAGACCATGTGTGTGTACTACCAGCCTGTGTTGTTGGTAGTAAGACCATGTATGTGTACTACCAGCCTGTGTTGTTGGTAGTAAGACCATGTATGTGTACTACCAGCCTGCGAGGTTGGTAGTAAGACCATGTTGTGTACTACCAGCCTGTGTTGTTGGTAGTAAGACCATGTATGTGTACTACCAGCCTGCGAGTTGTAGTAAGACCATGTGTGTGTACTACCAGCCTGTGTTGTTGGTAGTAAGACCATGTATGTGTACTACCAGCCTGTGTTGTTGGTAGTAAGACCATGTATGTGTACTACCAGCCTGCGAGGTTGGTAGTAAGACCATGTATGTGTACTACCAGCCTGTGTTGTTGGTAGTAAGACCATGTATGTGTACTACCAGCCTGCGAGGTTGGTAGTAAGACCATGTGTGTGTACTACCAGCCTGTGTTGTTGGTAGTAAGACCATGTATGTGTACTACCAGCCTGTGTTGTTGGTAGTAAGACCATGTATGTGTAATACCAGCCTGTGAGGTTGGTAGTAAGACCATGTATGTGTACTACCAGCCTGTGTTGTTGGTAGTAAGACCATGTATGTGTACTACCAGCCTGTGTTGTTGGTAGTAAGACCATGTATGTGTACTACCAGCCTGTGTTGTTGGTAGTAAGACCATGAATGTGTACCAGCCTGTGTTGTTGGTAGTAAGACCATGTATGTGTACCAGCCTGTGTTGTTGGTAGTAAGACCATGTATG
>WNWK01030607.1:0-23371 GCA_009830355.1 Cherax destructor
ACCTATCAAAATAGTTATTTTCCTCTAGGAACTCTGATTCCAAAAAATTCAAAGTTTTTTATTTAAAAAATTTAATTAAAATTTAAAATTTTCACCAAAACAATCTGAACTTGGTGTCAAAGTTCTTATGGAATTTATTAGCTATAAAAATTTTGAAGTTGATAAGACGAGGCAAACTTTAGTTTGAGAAGGGAAATTAATATCGCTATTTACGTATTTTGGAAGGGAAGTCTTTAAGTGGCTGCGTGAGGTTAAGTATTCGCCAATGGGAGGATTTACATGGATTTTTTTCTTCCAGCTTCCAGATTTTGTTTTGCTCATAACTCGAGAATCAAACATTCAATCGAATAAAAAATTAAAGTCTTGTGTGGGGTAAAATGCACTAGATTCTTGGAACATCTGGCATATGCACAACCCATTAACAAAAACTGAATCCATTCCCAACATCAGTGAATGAGTCGGATAGTTTTAAAAATCCTCAGTTGCTCAGCTTCAAACATGCCAAACATCTGCATTCTAAGTATTACAGAATGGATATAAATGCTCTGTAAAACGTACAAAGGAGGATGACAAAGTTGATCCCATGTATCAGAAATCTTCCCTGTGAGGGCAGCCCTGTATGACCCCTGTGGTTTAGCGCTTCTATTTGATTATAATAATAATAATCATAATTCCCTATGAGGATAGACTGAGGGCCTTGAATCTGCACTCTCTAGAAAGGCGTAGAATTAGGGGGGATATGATTGAGGTGTATAAATGGAAAACAGGAATTAATAAAGGGGATATAAATAGCGTGCTAAAAATATCTAGTATTGACAGGACTCGCAGCAATGGTTTTAAGTTGGAAAGTGGTTTAGCGCTTCTTTTGATTATAATAATAATAATAATTGAAGTTGAAAAAATAAGATTCAGGAAGGATATAGGAAATCACTGGTTTGGTAATAGAGTTGTGGATGAGTGGAACAAACTCCCGAGTACAGTTATAGAAGTTAAGACGTTGTGTAGTTTTAAAAATAGGTTATATAAATACATGAGTGGATGCAGGTGGGTGTGAGTTGGACCTGAGTAGCTTGTGCTACTAGGTCAGATGCCGTGCTCCTCCCTTAAGTGAATGTGACCTGACCTGACTAGGTCAAGGCATTGGCTTAAGCCGGTAGGAGACTTGGACCTGCCTCGCATGGACCAGTAGGCCTGCTGCAGTGTTCCTTCTTATGTTCTTAAGTCGATGAAAGCGGAGAGTCAAATTCAAGTAGGTTGCTGCAGATTTTGTGTAAAATAGTATGAAATTTTAATTCACATTTCATCACGTATATGAGAGTAGTTGTGTACCTCTTCTGAATGGTTTCAATATTTAATGGCTGATGCATCTTACGTGTACTTAGCTCAGTGAGGACGTGTCTAGTGTACTCTGTGGACTGAACCATCTTTGCTCTGTGAAGACTTTTCTACTGTGTTTCCGTTCTTAGCTACCTGAGATTGGATGATGGCTTCCCTCGACTACGAGCAGCTGTATCTCCAACTTAAGGCGGAATTAACGGAAGCTAGAAGAGAAATTCAACGTTTGAAGGGTATATGCAAGGATTATCCCCGGAACAATGTCGCCGATGATCAGACCAACGAATGAATGCTAGTCGGAGTTGAAGAAGGTCCAGGAGACTGCTGTGAAAACCAGCAACTCTTTTTACTTGTTATTAGACGAATGTGAAGACATCCCAGCGAAGACCATCTCTACAAAGACCGTCGAGAACGTCATGCACACCGCCAGTCAAGGTAAGAACATTGTTTTAGTTGGGGACAGTCAGATTAGGTTTATGGATAGGGAATTTTGTCTTAAGGATAGGAATAGGAGGCAGAGGGTGTGTTATCCTGGGGCTGGGATGAAGGATATTGTTAGCCGTCTAGACGACATCGTGAGAGGTAATGGGAGCAATCCTGTTATCTGTCTCAGTGCTGGAGGCAACGATATTGGCAGGCGTAGGAGTGAGGAGCTGATTAGCAGCTATAGGTCAGCAATAAACAGAATTAGGAAGAAGGGTAAGAACCCTGTCATATGTGGTATTTTGCCAAGGAGAGGAGTTGGAAATGAATGGTTGTCCAGGGCAATTGGTGTCACTTGCTGGCTGGACAAATACTGTAAGGAAAATGCAGTAACATTCATTGACAACTGGGACCTCTTCTATGGTAGAAATGACATGTATGCCAGGGATGGGGTTCACTTATCTAGGTCTGGGGTGGGGCACTAGCAACTGCAGTGGAGGGAGCTGTTAGGGCTTTAAACTAGAAAAAGTTAGTGGTATGGATTATGGGGGGAAAACAGTGAAGTCCCAGTGTAGTAATGTTATGAATTTTAGGGGAACTAGTAATAGGCAGAATAAGGTGGATATTGGAAAGTCAATGGCACTAAGTGACAAGGACAGCAATAGGTATAGTGGAAAAACAGAAATGAACAAGAAGAGTAAAGAGAAGGGAGGTTTTCTGAACATTTTTTTATACTAATAGTCGTAGTGCGAGAACTAAGATGGACGAATTGAGATTAGTTGCAAGTGCAGGTAATATTGATGTTTTTGCATTAACTGAGACGTGGTTTAATATGAAAAATCGGGACATGCCTGCTGAATGTCACATTCAGGGTTTTAAATTGTTCCAAGTAGACAGAAGTATCGGGAAGGGGAGGGTGGCAGTCTATGTCCGTGATCATTTAAATTGTTGCATAAAAACGGGTATAAAGTCTGAAATAATACATACACAGTCTGTCTGGATAGAATTTTCAGAGGGGTGTGAAAAATTGATTTTAGGCGTGATATACGGTCCTCCAAACTTAGATAGGGAACAAGGGAAACTACTTTGGGAGGAAATTGTTAAGGCCACAAGGCATGATAACGTAGTAATTCTAGGGGACTTTAACTTTAGTCAGATTGATTGAAATTTCTTGACAGGTAATTTAGAATCAAACGACTTTTTAGAAGTAGTTCAGGATTGTTTTTTGAAGCAGTTTGTGACAGAACCTACAAGGGGAAATAACCTACTTGATTTGGCTCTGGCAAACAAGGTATCATTTGTAAATAATTTAGAAATTACAGAGGAACTCGGCACAAGCGACCACAATCAATTACCTTTAGCATTGAATGGATGTATGATAGTAGGGATAATTCAGTAACAGTCCCAGACTTTCACTTAGCAGATTATAATGGGCTTAGAGAACACTTATCATCTGTGGACTGGGGTAACGAAGAGAGCTATCAATATGACAGCATTCTTAACACTGTACATGCTGCCCAAAGAACATTTATCCAATATAAAGAAATTAGATCAAGTAGAAATGACCCAAAATGGATGAATAATAGGCTCAAATATATTTTAGGGCAGAAGAAAGGAATTTATAGGCGCATAAATAGAGGTGAGGGTCATCTTATAAATCAGTATGCTGACATTAAGAGGGACGTTAAAAAGGGTATAAGAAAAGCTAAACGGGACTATGAAATTAAAGTTGCTTGGGATTCAAAAACTAACCCAAAATTTTTTTTCCAGGTTTATAGAACAAAAGTTAGGGATAAGATAGGTCCTCTTAAAAATAACTCTGGGAATCTTACTGACAAGGAAAATGATATGTGCTCTATTTTTAATAATTATTTTCTCTCGGTTTTCACACAGGAAGACACTAATAATATCCCAGTAATTAATTTTTATAGTGGCCCTGAAGAAGATAAATTATGTAATATCACAGTCACTAGCGAAATGGTTATGAAACAAGTAGACCGACTGAAACAAAATAAATCGCCGTGTCCGGATGAGCTTTTTGCAAGGGTTCTTAAGGAATGCAAAATGGAACTCTGTGAACCAATATCTAACATTTTTAATTTATCTCTTCAAACAGGTGTAGTGTCTGATATGTGGAAGATGGCTAATGTAATTCCTATTTTTAAAGGAAGGGACAAGTCACTACCGTCAAATTACCGCCCAATAAGCCTAACCTCAATTGTAGGCAAATTACTAGAGTCAATTATAGCTGATATTATTAGAAGCCATCTAGATAACCATAATTTGATTAATGATACTCAGCATGGATTCACAAGGGGCCGTTCCTGCCTATCTAATTTATTAACCTTCTTTAGTAAAGCTTTTGAGGTTGTTGATCACGATAAAGAATTCGATATTGTTTATTTAGATTTTAGTAAGGCTTTTGATAGAGTGATGTCATGGATCGAGTCATAACTCACCAATAGGAAGCAGAGAGTGTGCATAAATGGGGTTAGATCCGAGTGGGGATCTGTAACAAGTGGTGTTCCACAGGGATCAGTCTTAGGCCCGTTGTTGTTTATAATATATATCAATGACCTTGATGAGGGAATTACTAGTGATATGAGCAAATTCGCCGATGACACGAAGATAGGTAGGATAATTGATTCAAACGTAGATGTCAGGGAACTTCAGAAGGATTTAGACAAACTCAATTCCTGGTCAGAAAAGTGGCAGATGCAGTTCAATGTAGATAAATGCAAGGTTCTGAAGCTCGGGAGTGTCCATAACCCAACCACTTATAAGTTAAATAACGTAGAACTTAGCCATACAGATTGCAAAAAGGACTTGGGGGTTATGGTAAGCAGCAACCTTAAACCAAGACAGCAATGCCTAAGCGTACATAATAAGGCAAACATATTACTGGGATTTATATCAAGAAGTGTTAGCAACAGAAGTCCAGAGGTTATATTACAGCTTTATACATCATTAGTAAGGCCTCACCTAGATTACGCAGCTCAGTTCTGGTCTCCATATTACAGAATGGATATTAATTCGTTAGAAAACATTCAGCGTAGAATGACTAAATTAATACATAGCATTAGAAATCTTCCGTATGAGGAAAGATTGAAGACCCTAAAATTACATTCACTTGTAAGACGAAGAATGAGGGGAGACATGATCGAGGTATACAAGTGGAAAATGGGTATTAACAAAGGGGATATAAATAAGGTCTTGAGGATATCTCTGCAAGAGAGAACCCGCAATAATGGATTCAAATTAGATAAGTTTAGATTTAGAAAGGATATAGGAAAGTATTGGTTTGGAAATAGGGTAGTTGATGAGTGGAACAGTCTGCCAAGTAGGGTTATTGAAGCTAGGGCCTTGGGTAGTTTCAAATTTAGGTTGGATAAATTCATGAGTGAGAGGGGTTGGATTTGAGTGGGACTCGCACATGAGTAAATAGAATTATCAAAGCTTATTTCTTGGGTAGCATTGAAGATTGGGTTGAACAAATATTCTGTTAGTGGGATGGAATGTAAAGGACCTGCCTAGTATGGGCCATCAGGCCTGCTGCAGTGTTCCTCCTTTCATATGTTTCAATGTTCATGATTTAATTCGTTTAGTATATTTTTTGTACGGCCAAATATGTCAAAGCAACAATTTTTTTCGTTGGCATTTTTATCAGGGTGGACTTTCTTAAACACAATCATCATTTTTCTTAGACTGTCAAAAATTTTAAATCCCATAAAACTTCAGAAAGAAAATTGAGACATAATGAAAACTTTGCTTGAAGTTCAGTGAGATCTGCAGAAAAATTAACCGAATGTCAGATAAATGAAAAGTAATTTTAATTATTTAGTATTGAATGAAAGACAATGTAGTGATGTTCTCACCTGACTCAGCATACAGGTCCTGAAGGATGAATGAAGCTTGACCAGTTACTGCAACAACCAAGTTAAACTTATGTACTCTATATGAAAAATATTCTCTATTTAACACCACAGTTATTATCAGGTAAAACAACAATAATATTTACTTTTTAATATATCACCACAGCAATCACCAGTTAAAACAATAATAATAATAATAATAATAATAATATAAATAATAATAATATAAATAATGGAAATAAATGGTATAAAATACCGACACAATGGAAAAATAAACACATAAGCAGTATAATGTGATCCTTTATTGACAACGTTTCGCCCACGCAGTGGGCTTTATCCAGTCACAGACAGATCTACCTGGAAAATGAGTAACATGGAGATATATATAGGGTATAGTCAGGTGGAGAATGCTGGGTCAGGTGGAGAAAGCTGCATGTGACAGTCTTAAAAGTAGTGTGATAGTAAAAAACATTGTGTGACTTAAAGGACCTGCAGTGTACCATTCTTGAGTTCTAGGTAGGATAGCGTTGAAGAAGTTTCTTGGCAATAGGTTCAGCTATGTTGTAGAAGCCGTTGTTCTGGTTGAAGTTGTTGGATATACAGATGAGTGATGATTCTAGGATTCTTCGGTATTGCGTGTTGTCTTCTCTGGCGATGAGTCTTGCGTTTCTGTAGTTGATTAAATGGTTGTGTAAATTTCGGTGTTGAACACAGGCATTTCTTGAGTCGTCAGATCTGCCTGCGTACTGGTGTTCTGAAATGCGTGTTTGTAGGTCTCTGGATGTTTCGCCAACGTATAATTTGCTGCAGCCATTACAAGGGATTGTGTATACCCCTGCCGTGGATTGAAGCTTTTCCTGTCTGTTACTGGTAATGTCCTTGATGGTGGCGGATGTGGAGGTGGATACTCGGAATGAGGTCTTAGAAAAAATGTTGGAAACTTGTTTGGAAATGGAGTTGGTGGGAAGGACTATGTATCTCTTCTCAGCAGTGTCTTCTCTGGGTGTGTTGAAGATGTTGAAGACTGTCACATGCAGCTTTCTCCACCTGACCCAGCATTCTCCACCTGACTATACCCTATATATATCTCCATGTTACTCATTTTCCAGGTAGATCTGTCTGTGACTCGATAAAGCCCACTGCGTGGGCGAAACGTTGTCAATAAAGGATCACATTATACTGCTTATGTGTTTATTTTTCCAATATAAATAATAATAATAATAATAAGGAAGTTTCTATTTGTGTTATGGTAACAGTATTTCTGAAAACATAATGTTTTTGGAAATCTGTTTTTATTGCAAAATAACTTAAAATTTATTTAAACAATTTTCTCACTAATAAAAAAATATAGACATTTACATTCAGTTGAAAGGCCTTTTTATTGATATTATTAATTTAAGCATCATAGGTAACTGATGTCAATATTGGATCACTTAATGAATTAATAAGAAATACTTAAGAGTTGACTAACAGTTAATCTGAGACAGTAATACTATCAGTGATGAAAGTTGTACTAGGAATAATATAACTATAGAAAAATTGGATATTTTTATTATGAATAAAATTAGAAAATATTTTTTTATTTTAACTCTATGTTCTTAAATATTTATTTAAATGAACAAAAGTACGAACCGTTGTTGTTGCGTATACCACAGAACCAAAAAACAAGAAATAGAAGATTTTACGAAGGGCCCTTCTATATCCTAGTTGCAATAATGGAACCAAATGATGACACTAATGACTTTTCTCATAGCACCAACCGCTTTCATGGCACTGTACATCTATTCACATACCTTTCAATTCAATATAGCCGATAAACATTATAATGATCATTATAATGATCAACTGTCAGTTAATTAACAGAAGAATGTAAAGGTATACCAACAGTTCTCTATATATAACAAGTCCAGTGCTGTACCACTGAGTCATGACGCTCACAGTTTACCTGGACAGGGTTTCGGGGGTCAACGCCCCCGCGGCCAGGTCTGAGACCAGGCCTCATAGTGGATCAGGTTCTGATCAACCAGGCTGTTACTGTCGGCAGCACGCAAACTGACGTATGAACCACAGCCCGGTTCGTCAGGTACTGACTTTAGGTGCCTGTCCAGTGCCTTCTTGAAGACAGCCAGGGGTCTATTGGTAATCCCCCTAATGTATGCTGGGAGGCAGTTGAACAGTCTTGGGCCCCGGACACTTATGGTGTCTCGCAGTGTACTCGTGGCTCCCCTGCTTTTCATCGGGGGAATGTTGCATCTCCTGCCGAGTCTTTTGCTTTCATAGGGAGTGATTTTCGTGTGCAGGTTTGGTAGCAATCCCTCCAGGACCTTCCAAGTGTATATTATCATGTATCTCTCTCGCCTGCGTTCCAGGGAATACAGATCAAGGACCTTCAACCGTTCCCAGAAATTTAGGTGCTTTATAGTACTTATGAGTGCTGTGAAAGTTCTTTGTACACTCTCCAAGTCGTCTGCAATGTCGCCAGCCTTGAAGGGGGCTGTTAGTGTACAGCAGTATTCCAGCCTAGAGAGAACAAGTGATTTGAAGAGTGTCATCATGGGCTTGGCGTCCCTAGTTTTGAAGGTTCTCATTATTCATTCTATAATTTTCCTAGCCGATGAGATAGAGACATTGTTGTGGTCTTTAAAGGCGAGATCCTCTGACATTATCACTCCCAAGTCCTTCACATTTCTTTCTCGCTCTATTGTATGGTTAGAATTTGTCGTATACCTTGATACATTTTTTATTTTCTCAAGTTTTCCATATCTGAGTAGTTGAAATTTCTCCTCGTTGAACTTCATATTGTTTTGAGTGGCCCATTTGAAGATTTGGTTGATGACCGCTTGGAGTTTTGCAGTGTCTTCGATGGAGGTCACTGCCATGGCAATCCGGGTGTCATCCGCAAAGGAAGACACGGAGCTATGTCTTAGATCTCTGCCTGTGTCAGAAATGAGGATGAGGAATAGAATGGGAGTGAGTACTGTGCCTTGTGGAACAGAGCTTTTCACCGTAGCTGCCTCAGACTTTACTCTGTTTACTATTACCCTTTGTGTTCTATTTGTCAGGAAGTTATAGATCCATCTACCAACTTTTCCTGTTATTCCTTTTCACGCATTTTGTGCACTATTACACCATGGTCACACTTGACGAAAGCTTTTGCAAAGTCTGTGTATACTACATCTGTATTTTGTTTATCCTCAACATCATCCAGGACCCTGTCATAGTGGTCCAGGAGCTGGGACAGGCAGGAGCGACGTGCTCTAAACCCGTGTTGCCCTGGGTTGTGTAATTGATGGGTATCTAGGTGGTTTGCGATCTAGCTTCTTAGAACCCTCTCAAAGATTTTTATGATATGGGATGTTAGTGCTGTCGGTCTGTAGTTCTTTGCAATTGCTTTACTGTCATCCTTGTGGAGTGGGGCTATGTCTGTTGTTTTTAGTGTGTGTGGGATGACCCCTGTGTCCATGATCCCTCTCCATAGAATGCTGAAGGCACGCTACAGGGGCTTTTTGCAATTCTTGATGAACACGGAGTTCCATGAGTCTGGGCCTGGGGCAGAGTGCATGGGCATGTCATTTATTGCCTTTTCAAAGACTTGTGGAATTAGAATAATATCCGAGATTTTTGAGATGACCAAATTTTGCGTTTCGTTCATAAAGAATTCATTTGGATTGTCGACCCTTAGTCTGGGCAGAGGCTCGCTGAACACTGAGTCGTATTGGGACTTCAATATCTCACTCATTTCTTGGCTGTCATCTGTGTATGTCCCATCCCGCCTAAGCAGATGCCCAATACTGGATGTTGTTTTTCCCTTAGATTTGGCATAAGAGAAAAAGTATGTTTTTTTTTTTTTCAATTTCCTTTATGGTTTTTAGTTCTTCCTGAGATTCTTGTCTCCTGTAGATTCCTTCAGTTTAAGTTCGATATTTGCAATTTCATTGACCAGTGCCTCTCTATGTATTTCAGATATATTGGCCCCTCAGCAGCTCTGTGACTCTTCGCCTTCGTCTGTATAGGGAGAGTCTCTCTCTTTCTAGTTTACATCTTCTCTTTCTTTTTCTTAACGGAATGTGTCTTGAGCAGATCTCAAGAACCACAGAGTTCACTTTTTCTAGGCAAATGTTCGGATCCGTGTTGTTTAGGATATCTTCCCAGCTTGTTTCATTTAGGACATGGTTGACTTGATCCCATTGTATGTTTTTGTTATTAAAATTGAATTTTGTGAAGAGACCTTCCTGACTGATCACATTTTGCTGGTCAGGAGTCCTGTGCATACATGTCTGTACCTCTATTATGTTGTGATCTGAGTGTATTGTCTTTGATACGGTTATATTCCGTATCAGATCGTCGTTGTTAGTGAAGATGAGGTCCAGCGTATTTTCTAGTCTTGTAGGCTCTAATATTTGCTGGTTTAAGGTGAATTTGGTGTAGAAATTTAATAGTTCGTGTGTATGTGAATTTTCATCTGCGCTGCCTCCTGGGGTGATCTCTGCTAAAACATTGTTTGCTATACTCCTCCATTTTAGGTGTCTCAAGTTGAAATCTCCCAGTAGCAAGATATTTGGGGCAGGAGCTGGGAGATTTTCTTGTCAGTGGTCAATTTACAAAAGCTGCTCCAGGAATTGCTAGGAAGTTGCGTCTGGAGGCTTGTATACCACCACAATGACAAGGTTTTGGTTTTCAATCTTTACCGCCAAAACTTCAACTACATCATTTGAGGTGTTTAGTAGTTCTGAGCAAATGAGCGACTGTGACGTACAGGCCAACCCCCCCCCCCCCTTGTTGCCTGTTTAGTCTGTCACATCTTAATAGGTTATAACCTGGGATCCATATTTCGTTGTCATAATGATCCTTTATGTGGGTCTCTGTGAATGCTGCAAACATTGCATTTAACTCCGTGAGCAGTACCTTGATGTAAGGAATTTTGTTGTCTTTTGTCGGCTTTAGACCCTGTATGTTTGCAAAGAAAAATGTCGTTATATTGGTGGAATTTAGGGGAGGGGGGTTATTTGCTGGATCTAATATCTGTTGTTCTGGAGTGGAGGCCAGTGTCCGTGCCTCTGCTCCAGAAAAAACTCCGTCCCTGGAGGGATTGTGGCTCCCCTTTTTTGTTTCCCATAGTCTGGCTGGTCTGTGTCTTCTTGTCCCCTTTAGATGATGTGCCTGGCAGTATGTTGGATTAATGAGTGACACATTTCTGGGTGAAATAAGTTACAGGAAGGGAAGTTGCACTCTCCTGTTGTCATGTGGGTGCGGCATTTTTTGGGGTGGTCAAAGGTGCATGTCCCACCTGTTTTACCAGATATACCATGCCTGCAGATACCCAAGGCATAGTATTGCATAGATTGGATTTCCGTTTGCTAGGATTCATTGTAGCTGCGTTAGCTTCTGGTGCATTTTTTCTGTTTCCTCTCTATCTATCCCCCCTATATGGACATCAGTGCTTCTACCAGGTTTTGCTGGTAATGTGTCGACACTGTTCTCTGAGGCATCATCCCCTTTTGCTCCATCTCCAGCAGTATCACTATTTTGTACCTCTGTGAATTGAATAGCGTTGTCTTTATTTGTTTCATCACCAGAGCCATTGTCTCCTTTTGGTTCACTGTCCTCTAGGACATCACTATCACCCTCAGGAGCACTGTCCTCCAGGACATCACTATCACCCTCAGGAGCACTGTCCTCCAGGACAACACTAGCACTCTCAGGAGCACTGTCTCCAGGACAACACTAGCACCCTCAGGAGCACTGTCCTCCAGGACAACACTAGCACTCTCAGGAGCACTGTCTCCAGGACAACACTAGCACCCTCAGGAGCACTGTACTCCAGGACAACACTAGCACCCTCAGGAGCACTGTCCTCCAGGACAACACTAGCACCCTCAGGAGCACTGTCCTCCAGGACAACACTAGCACTCTCAGGAGCACTGTCTCCAGGACAACACTAGCACCCTCAGGAGCACTGTCCTCCAGGACAACACAAGCACCCTCAGGAGCACTGTCCTCCATGACAACACTAGCACCCTCAGATGCGCTGTCGTTCAAGACAGCCCCGTCCAAACCACCCATCTTATTTTCCCAGCTGTCATACCATGTTGACATGTCTTTCAAGAATGATCTTTTATTGGTGTTCTCGTCTTTTAATATAGATGTAATTTTCTCATACAGGTGTATCTCGTTTGGACAGACCCAAAATCATCTCTCTGAGTTTATGTCAAGTGTGGTCACTGGTTGAAAATCCCTGCATATACCATGGGACCATTGACCACAGAGATTGCAAGCAATCCAGGCCTGTTTTCGTCCCTTACCCTTTCTACAGACTACACAGATCTTCATGGTGGTGGTCATCTTACATTGTCTGAGAGGCCACCTGAACTTTCCTGTTAGAGAGATACATTGTCTGAGAGGCCACCTGAACTTTCCTGTTAGAGAGATACAGTGTCTGAGAGGCCACCTGAACTTTCCTGTTAGAGAAATGCATTGTCTGAGGGTCACCTGAACTTTCCTGTTAGAGAGATGCATCCGAACTGACTAATGAGAAAGTTGAACTGTTTAAGGGCCATCTGAACTTACCAAGTAGATGGGTGTATTGTTTAAGAGTCAGCATACTGATTTATGAGAGTGATATGCTATTTGAGGTTCATCTATGAGTGATATAATGTGTGGGACAACAGGAGTTTTCTATGAGATACACTCTTTGAGAGGACATATGAAATGACCTAAGGAAAAGGTGAACTATTAGAAGGTAATCAGGTCTGTCCTATGAGGGAGATGATGTGTGTGTATCATGTGAACTGACCTATGAGAGAGATGCGCTGTGTAAAGGTCATCTGCATGTACTTATCTTCAGGTATAGAATACTTGTCCTGACGGAACACTGCTCGTTGAAACAGGTATTTTATGTCCTTGTTGGGTGATGTCTGTAAGCAGAAGAGAATAGTTTGAGAACTGTTGTCACTAAAGAGTGGTCTTCACTATATTTAGATTTATGAATCATTAAATCAGACGTTTTTGTAATGTGGCAACTCCTACAGGTTAGGTAAGATTCGTCAGGACTCAAGATAAGTGTTTCCTGACGCGGGTCTTAATCATATGATGACCCACCACTGCAGATTATCGTCATCTGACCGAGACCTATAATCAGATGCTATAAATCTAAAATATATGCAGTGATTAAATGTTTGTATTACTTACATTAATTATACTATGTAACACAATTTTTCTTCCTGGCAAGTAAGTGTTATTTTCTAACTCCTTTTATTGCAAAACAATAGAAAATGCCCATTATTCCTTTTAAAATTTGTTTTTTTTGGCTTAGAGGATGATTTTTTTACAAAAAATGGCTAAATTTCAATATTTTTTGCTAGTTTTGGATGTAAAACAAAAACGTATAATAAAATAAATAAAATTTACATGAATAAAATAAATAAAAATATACATAAATAAACTAAAATTTGCACATTTTATTGTAAACTTTCTGAAACATATTTACAAAGTTAAAAATAAGCAGTTTTTCTAGGTTTGCGATCATGCAACAAATCACTTTCCCGTTTAAGCCCCCAAGAGGGGTCGATCATCATGCCCAGCCCTTCTAGGGCAGGGTAGGTGCCAAGGCTGGAGCTTGCTACCATCTGTGGCTCGCAAGCCTGCCCTTCCCGTCAGCCTCCTTGAGGCAGGGAAGGTGGCAGACCAGAGAGGCCTAGCATTTATCTACCTACCTGCCTCGTGCTGGTGGGGAATGTGGCTAGGCCTGGGGCCAGTTGGTCCCGCCACTGAGGGGTACCCCCTCCCATGGGAGACATAGGTCTCTGATACTCCCACGACAGGGAGCCAGAGCCGGGTCACCATCTGGTAAAGACCCGGGCCGGGAATTCTCCCGGTGAATCAACACCTCCTCCTAAGTCCCCAAATGTAGTGACCCATCATGTTTTCATTATAAGATATCTGATATCTGTGTTCATAGTCCATTATATCTAGGTGGCAGCGCTGCCCTTGCTCCTCTGAGTATGCTCCCATATTCTCCTTGAAATTGTCAAGATGAGCATCAAAGATATGCACCGACATCCTGCAGCCCATCTGACCATAGCTTTTTACCAAGGTCTCAACAAGTTCCACATAATTGTCAGCCTTGTTGTTGCCCAGAAAGTCCTGTGCTACAGCAACAAAACTCTCCCAGGCTTAAGGTTCCTTCTCTGTGAGCTTCTTTGGAAATTCTGAGCACTCCATGATTTTCCTGACTTGTGGTCCAGTGAAGATGCCAGTCTTCACCTTTGTCTCTGATAGCTTGGGGAAGAAGTCTTGAAGATACCTGAAGGCTGCAGACTCTTTGTTAAGAGCTGTAACTGACTGTTTCATTACCCCTAGTTTGATGTGTAATGGAGGGAACAGAACCTTCTGAGGATCCACCAATGATTTATGTTTGATATTATGTCTTCCTACTGAGAACTCAGTCCTTTGAGGCCAGTTCTTCATCTGGTAATGTGCTGCTCTGTCTCTACTATCCCAGTGACAAAGATAATAGGAAAACTTGGTAAAACCTCCTTGGAGTTCCATAAAAAATGCCACCATTTTGATGTCTCCAATAATCTCCTAACCATACTTATCACAGTTCAAAGCTTCCAGTAGAAGTTTGACACTGATCTAGTCCTCCTTAAGATGCAATGAATGAGCCACGGAAGGAATGGATACTTGCTCCCATTGTGCAGAAGTACAGCTTTTAGGCTTCTGGAGGAGCTGTAAATGAAGAGTCTCCACTCTTCTGGATTGCATGCAGTTCCAATTGCATCAAACAGGCCTGATACATCATTACAGTAGCACAACCTGTCTTCATTAGTGAAGAAGCTTGAGAAATGTTGGTGACGCTTTCTTTGGCTTGTCACTCGCACACTTTCGTCCACCAAGTCCCATTCCTTGAGCCTTGAAATAAAAAAGCTCAGCATTTGACTTTGTCAAACCAAGATCTCTGATAAGGTCATTGAGGTCTGGTTTTTTTTGGGTATTAAGGATTCCTCCCAACAGCTGTGAGATCAAAACGTAATCTGTGATGGGTAGATGACCCCGGCTACAATGATGGCATCAACATGTGGGATGACCTTTTTTATTATATAGACCAGCTGAAACATTGGCTCTCAAATAATTCACCTTGAAGAGCCCCCTCATGGCTGCTGAAGAGATGCTAGAGAGTGTAAGGTCTGTAAGCAAGAGAACTTACCTTTTAACCGTGAGTACACTCCATTCAGGTGACTTTCTCCTAACTGTTCCCGTCTTTGCATCAGGCACACATCTAGACCTACAGACTCTTCGTGCTGCAGTGGCTCTCCGCCTAGCAGCTCCTATGCACACTGAGTATAAGTGTATTTGCTGCAACGTGGCTGTCAGCCAGTACGGTTTGCTTGGTCTGAACTGTTCAAGTTCATAGGGTTCGCTTCTTAGACAAAATATATTGAACAATATCTTAAAAAGAAACCTTGCTAAAGCTCTGTGCCCAGCTGAGAGAGAACCTTGACCTTCATTACAAAACATTCCAGATATGTTTGCCAGGTGCCTTGATAGGATTACATTATATTCCTGGAAGAACAGTAGACCACTGGTTGGGAACTATTCTTACTGATATTTACATCCTATTTATTGCTGGTGTGCAGGGTGGTTGTGCTGATCACAGGGACGACAACAAGCATTACAAATACAGGGACTTAGCCCACCAGTATCACTTCGTCCCTACAAGATCAGAGAACTGGGTTCCTGGCTCATTGTAACCACCAGAGACCATAGTGCTGCCACATTTCTCTTCCAGTGCCTATATGACAACCCATAGAGGGAATGCCTGCTACATCTTGGTATCTGAGAGCTCTTACTGTGTTTTTGAAGCTTTCCCCAGGTTCATGTGTCCAGGAGTCCATCTGTGTCCTCTCAGATATTCTCCCTTCCCCACTTCCTATCCTACACTATCATATCTTCTACTAAAGCTAAAAAAGAAGACAGAGTAATATATCTTGCGTGTCTTGGAGTTTAACTGAAGCCCTTTTGCGTTTTGTGGTACTACAAGAAGACCTCTTGATGAAATTGAGGTACAGAGGAATGGGGCCTGGGATATATGGAACATGTGACGGATTCACTGAAGCCTTGATTTCATTGAGAGTGATATTGATCTGAGAAACTGGACCAGTCCTCTGTTTCCTTGGCTCGTACCAAATTGCTTCTCACTATCCCAAGATTGGTTCCACTCTTTGGTGCAATAATAATAATAATAATAATAATAATAATAATTTTAATAATAATAATAATAATAATCTCTCACAAGACCCCACAAGAGAGGCTCCATTATGCTCTTGATCTACGGAACTGGATCTGTTCTCCAATTTTCTGAATTAAGCAAGAATGCCTTTTCCCCCAGGCGCTGTATAATCCCTAAGGTGTTTAGCGCTTCCCCAAGATAATAATAATAATAATAATAATAATAATAATAATAATAATAATAATAATAATAATAATAATAATAATAATAGTAATAATAATAATAATAATAATAATAATAATAATAATAATAATAATAATAATAATAATAATGCTATAGGATAGGAGCTATATAGTAAAATATTAATTTTCCTGAACTGTGTTCTCTCGCTTATTTTATGCAAAATTCATATAACCAAATATGTCTTTGATTTTTTTATGTTTTTATTTAATTGTAAATCAAAATTTGAGCATAAAAAAATTGTTCTTAACCTTGAGTTTTTCATATTGTGAGAAGCCATAGCTGATAGAAAAGTCGTAGTCCATGTCAATCATTTCCCTGACAGTCTGAGGCAGTTTCTCAATGCGAGGAATAGAGAGGAATGCTGTCAGGTTGCCAGTGTAGGTTGCCACCAGAACTATGACCACCAGCCATGTTGATGTCAGCACCAGTCTACCTGCTGTGTTCTGTGGCTGCTGCTGACAACCTGTGAGAAATATAAATATTTGTCTGGGTTCTTAATTCACTTTACATATAATGAACAAATCAAACATGGTTATGAAATGCCACTTATCCCTTGTTAACTATAGTCACCATAATTAACGTTTTCTCTTTTTATATTTTTAATAAACTTGACCTGTACTTAGCTCTGTAGCTCTGTGAAGACGTGTCTTGTGTGCTCTCTGTGAATCTGAACAAGATGTCCTCTCTTGAGCTACTCTACCAGCAGCTGAAGGAAGAACTGAGGGTAGCTAAGCTTGAGATACAGCGACTGACTGAGGAAAACAAGAGGATTCATAGTAATCCTCCTGTTGAGAATCCTCAAGCCAAGAAAGGAACCTGGACAGTGGCTGGAATGCATGGGACAAAGTTAAGGTTCAAGAGGGCGGATGGAGAGGTAGAATCAACGAAGTTCCAGGAAACTGTTGTGGAAACATCTAACCGATTCTCTGTGTTACCCGATAAATGTGAGTCTACTACTGGGAACATCACGATGAACGACACCAAGGAAGGTAAGAACATTGTTCTTGTTGGGGATAGTCAGATTAGGTACATGGATAGAGCCTTCTGCTTGAAAGATAGAAGTAGGAGACAGAGGGTTTGTTTTCCTGGGGCTGGGATGGAGGATATTGTTAGCCGTCTGGACGACACCATGAGAGGTAATGGGAGAAATCCTCAGTGCTGGAGGCAATGATGTTGGCAGACGTAGGAGTGAGGAGCTGATTAGCAGCTATAGGTCAGCAATAGACAGAATTAGGAAGAAGGGTGGGAACCCTGTCATATGTGGTATTTTGCCAAGGAGAGGAGTTGGAAATGAATGGTTGTTCAGGGCAATTGGTGTCAATTGCTGGCTGGACAAATACTGTAAGGAAAATGCAGTAACATTCATTGACAACTGGGACCTCTTCTATGACAGAAATGACATGTATGCCAGGGATGGGGTTCACTTATTTAGGTCTGGGGTGGGGGCACTGGCAACTGCAGTGGAGGGAGCTGTTAGGGCTTTAAACTAGAAAAAGTTAGTGGTATGGGTTATGGGGGAAAAACAGTGAAGTCAAAGTGTAGTAATATTATGAATTCTAGGAGAACTAGTAATAGGCAGAATAAGGTGGATATTGGAAAGTCAGTGGCACTAGGTGATGTTTTTGCAATAACTGATACGTGGTTTAATATTAAAAATCGGGACATGCCTGCTGAATGTCACATCCAGGGTTTTAAATTGTTCCAAGTAGACAGAAGAATCGGGAAGGGGGGTGGGGTGGCACTTTATATCCGTGATCATTTAAATTGTTGCATAAAAACGGGCATAAAGACTGAAATAATACATACAGAGTCTGTCTGGATAGAATTTTCAGAGGGTGTGAAAAGTTGATTTTAGGCGTGATATATCGTCCTCCAAACTTAGATAAGGAACAAGGGAGACTACTCTGGGAGGAAATTGTTAAGGCCACAAGGCACGATAACGTAGTAATTCGAGGGGACTTTAACTTTAGTCAGATTAATTGGAATTTCTTGACAGGGAATTTAGAATCTAACGACTTTTTAGAAGTAGTTCAGGATTGTTTTTTAAAGCAGTTTGTGACAGAACCTACAAGGGGAAATAACCTACTTGACTTGGTTCTGGCAAACAAGAAATCCCTTGTTAATAATTTAGAAATTACAGAGGAACTCGGCACAAGCGACCACAAGTTAATTACCTTCAGCATTGAATGGATGTATGATAGTAGGGATAATTCAGTAACAGTCCCAGACTTTCGCTTAGCAGATTATAATGGGCTTAGAGAACACTTATCAACTGTGGACTGGGGTAACGAAGAGAGCTATCAGTATGACAGCTTTCTTAACACTTTACAGGCTGCCCAAAGAACATTTATCCCGTATAAAGAAATTAGATCAAGTAGAAATGACCCAAAATGGATTAATAATAGGTTCAAATATCTTTTAGGTCAGAAGAAAGGAATTTATATGTACATAAATAGAGGTGAGGGTCATCTTATAAATCAGTATACTGACATTAAGAGGGACGTTAAAAAGGGTATAAGAAAAGCTAAACGGGACTATGAAATTAAAGTTGCTAGGGATTCAAAAATTAACCCAAAAAGTTTTTTCCAGGTTTATAGAACAAAAGTTAAAGATAAGATAGGTCCCCTTAAAAATAACTCTGGGCATCTTACTGACAAGGAGAATGATATGTGCTCTATTTTTAATAATTATTTTCTCTCAGTTTTCACACAGGAAGACACTAATAATATCCCAGTAATTAATTTTTACAGAGGCCCAGAAAAAGATAAATTATGTAATATCACAGTCACTAGCGAAATAGTTATGAAACAAGTAGACCGACTGGAATATAATAAATCGCCAGGTCCTGATGAGCTTTTTGCAAGGGTTCTTAAGAAATGCAAAAGGGAACTCTGTGAACCAATATCTAACATTTTTAATTTATCTCTTCAAACAGGTGAAGTGTCTGATATGTGGAAGATGACTAATGTAATTCCTATTTTTAAAGCAGGGGACAAGTCACTACCGTCAAATTACCGCCCAATAAGCCTGACCTCAATTGTAGGCAAATTACTAGAGTCAATTATAGCTGATATTATAAGAAGTCATCTGGATAAACATAATTTGATTAATGATACTCAGCATGGATTCACGAGGGGCCGTTCCTGCCTATCTAATTTATTAACCTTCTTTAGTAAAGCTTTTGAGGCTGTTGATCTCGATAAAGAATTCGATATTGTTTATTTAGATTTTAATAAGGCTTTTGATAGAGTACCGCACCAGAGACTGTTAAAGAAAGTGGCAGCTCATGGCATTGGGGGAAAAGTGCTGTCATGGATCGAGTCATGGCTCACCAATAGGAAGCAGAGAGTGTGCATAAATGGAGTTAAATCCAAGTGGGGATCTGTAACAAGTGGTGTTCCACAGGGATCAGTTTTAGGCTCATTGTTGTTTATAATATATATCAATGACCTTGATGAGGGAATTACTAGTGATATGAGTAAATTCGACGATGACACGAAGATAGGTAGGAAAATTGATTCTAACGTAGATGTCAGGGAACTTCAAGAGGATTTAGACAAACTCAATTCCTGGTCAGAAAAGTGGCAGATGCAGTTCAATGTAGATAAATGCAAGGAAGCTCGGGAGTGTTCATAACCCAAGCACTTATAAGTTAAATAACGTAGAACTTAGCTATACAGATTGCGAAAAGGACTTGGGGGTGATGGTAAGCAGCAACCTTAAACCAAGACAGCAATGCCTAAGCGTACGTAATAAGGCAAATAGATTACTGGGATTTATATCAAGAAGTGTTAGCAACAGAAGTCCAGAGGTTATATTACAGCTTTATACATCATTAGTAAGGTCTCACCTAGAATACGCAGCTCAGTTCTGGTCTCTATATTACAGAATGGACATAAATTCGTTAGAAAACATTCAGCGTAGAATGACTAAATTAATACATAGCATTAGAAATCTTCCGTATGAAGAAAGATTGAAAACCCTAAAATTACATTCACTTGTAAGACGAAGAATGAGGGGAGACATGATCGAGGTATACATGTGGAAAATAGGTATTAACAAAGGGGATATAAATAAGGTCTTGAGGATATCTCTCCAAGAGAGAACCCGCAATAATGGATTCAAATTAGATAAGTTTAGATTTAGAAAGGATATTGGAAAGAATTGGTTTGGAAATAGGGTAGTTGATGAGTGGAACAGTCTGCCTAGTAGGGTTATTGAAGCAAGAACCTTGGGTAGTTTCAAATTTAGGTTGGATAAATTCATGAGTGAGAGGGGTTGGATTTGAGTGGGAATTGCACATGAGTAAATAGAATTATCAAAGTTTATTTCTTAGGTAGCATTGAAGATTGGGTTGAACAAATATCTTGTTAGTGGGATGGAATGTGAAGGACCTGCCTAGTATGGGCCAACAGTCCTGCTGCAGTGTTCCTCCTTTCTTATGTTCTTAAGATTGGGTTGAACAAATATCTTGTTATTGGGATGGAATGTGAAGGACCTGCCAAGTATGGGCCAACAGGCCTGCTGCAGTGTTCCTCCATTCTTATGTTCTTATGGGTTGTGTGTGTATATATACCTCTAATAAGTGTTTCCAGCACCTTGTTGAATTAATGTCTCCAAGAACTCCTGCTGTTGAGGGGAAAACAGAGAAGCCCTTCCAAGCACTAGAAGGCTGTACCTAATATTTCATGTGTGTGTGAACAGTCTATATATTAATGAAATCACGAAATATGTGATTTTGAATCATTAACGAAACTGCGGCTTGCCGAGACTCGATCCGGCGTCACTTTGTCCTGCTCTGTGGGAAGCTACACAACATTTGCATTGCTCTAACCATTACACCACCAATCCTACAAATGGGAATGTATTAAAATTAGCTCTGAATTTATCATAACCACATATGTCCTTGCAACATGAAGCAAATCTAGTTCCCTAGACTCATGTTGCTCACACTCCAACAAAATGTAAAGTTATAAAAACCATTGTCTCCACTCGCTCCTAGCTAACACTCTAACGCATGTTTGCTTGCTGGAAGTCAAAGCCCCTCGCACATGAAACCTCCTTTACCTAATAACTCCAACCTTTCCTAGGCCGACCCCTACCCATCCTTCCTTCCACTGCAGATTTAACATAAGAACATAAGAATGGAGGAACACTGCAGAAGGCCTACTGGCCCATACAAGGCAGGTCCTTATCAAAACCACCACTACCTAAGAATTTACTCCCGTACTCACGACACTTAATCAAACCCAGCCCCTCCCACTCATATATTTGTCCAATCTCTTTTTAAAGCTACCCAAGGTCCTAGCCTCTATCTCCCTACTCGGAAGATTGTTCCACGCATCTACAACTCTGTTCGAAAACCAGTACTTGCCTATGTCCTTTCTAAATCTAAATTTATCCAATTTAAATCCGTTATTTCTGGTTCTTACTTGGTTCGATATCCTCAGTATTTTATTAATATCTCCTTTGTTTATGCCCATCGTCCACTTGTACACCTCGATGATATCTCCCCTCATTCTACGTCTCTCCAGAGAGTGGAGATTCAACGCTCTAAGTCTATCTTCATACGGGAGATTTCTTATACTGTAAATCATTTTAGTCATTCTTCTTTGTATGTTCTCCAACGAATCTATATCCATTCTGTAGTAAGGAGACCAAAACTGAGCTGCATAATCCAAATGAGGTCTCACTAGTGATGTATAGAGCTGTACAATAACTTTTGGACTTCTGTTGCTTATACTTCTTGAAATAAATCCTAGTAATCTGTTAGCCTTATTGCGCACACTTAGGCACTGTTGTCTTGGCTTTAGATTTCTGCTTACCATGACTCCCAAGTCTTTTTCACATTCTGTATGATCAAGCTCTACTTCACCTAGTTTATAAATTCGAGGGATATTTTCATTACCAAGGACTAGCACCTTACACTTGTCCACATTGAACTTCATCTGCCACTTTTCAGACCAAGACATTAATTTGTCCAAATCCTCCTGGAGTTCACTGGTATCCTCCTCAGAATGAATTATACAGCCTATTTTTGTATCATCAGCAAATTTACTCATGTCACTTGCAATTCCTTCATCAAGGTCATTTATGTAAATTATGAACAACAATGGGCCTAAAACTGATCCTTGTGGAACTCCACTAGTGACTAATCCCCATTCAGATTTGACCCCATTAATGGAAACTCTCTGCTTTCTATTTGTAAGCCATGCCTCTATCCATGCTAGAACTTTACCTCCTATACCATGAGCTGCCACCTTTCTTAAGAGTCTCTTGTGAGGTACTCTATCGAAGGCCTTACTGAAATCCAAGTAAACTATATCATATTCTTTATCACTGTCTACTGCCTCAAATGTTTTATTGAAAAACGTCAGTAAATTTGTCAGGCAGGAACGACCTCTCGTGAACCCATGCTGAGATTCATTAATCAAATTATGTTTTTCAAGGTGACTTCTAATAATATCAGCTATAATTGATTCTAATAATTTGCCTACTATAGACGTGAGGCTTATTGGACGGTAATTTGATGGAATTGACTTATCCCCTGATTTGAATATAGGAACTACATTAGCTATCTTCCACATCTCTGGCACAACACCAGTTAGGATGGACGTATTAAACACATTCGTTAATGGCTGACTAAGTTGTTGTTGTAGGTTTGCCGGTACCACCGGCCCGGGTCTTCTCCAAATGGTGACCCGGCATTGGCCCCCTGGGTAGAGGGTGTCGGTCATCTTCTTCTTTCTTCTGTCTTCTTTCTTGGGGCCCCCCGGGTGGGGGGTGACTTCTTCTCTCTTGCTGTGGCTCCCCACGGTGGGGAGTGTCTTCTGGCGTTGCATCTTCATCAGCAGGCATCCTCTTAGGCCTTCATCAGCAGATCTTGGTACTTCGGACTCTTGTATTCCCAGCAGGTGTGTCTTTACATGGATTGAAGCTAGGCATCAGGCGGAGGGGAAGAAGAAGGATGGGGGGGGATAATAAAGAAGGAAGTGAGAGAAAGTATAGCTGTAGTGAGCAATCTTGGTCATCGTCGGGGTACTCCTGGCATCGTCATCGAGGGGGTCTCCGTCATCATCATCATCGAGGGCGGGTGGGCGGCTAGGACGGGGAGCAAAGTCTCCAAGTTGCGGGTGGCCAGGTAAACCAGCCGAGTTGCCTTGTCCTCGCGGGTCAGATCCCCGGTGCCATCGGGAAGTGCCTGCGGCGGATGGACGTCGTCGCTGGACAGTCAAGCATGTAGTGAACTAGAGGCTTTGGGACCATCCGG